>CAWVQA010000590.1:0-74161 GCA_963932145.1 Acanthosepion lycidas | reverse complement strand
GTTTTTCTAATGTTTTCAAACAGTTATTGATATTTACAAACTAGCGTTAAAAAGTAGTGAAAAAAGCTAGATTTTGCTTGTAAATCGCTATGTAATTAAAAGTTGTGTAAAACATAAAATCTTAAATAAAACTTTGTCAAAACTTGTGAAACTAGTTAAAATCAATAAGTTTTGATTGATTTCATATCGATTTTCAATAATTTCATTGTTTTTCTAATGTTTTCAAACAGTTATTGATATTTACAAACTAGCGTTAAAAAGTAGTGAAAAAAGCTAGATTTTGCATGTAAATCGCTATGTAATTAAAAGTTGTGTAAAACATAAAATCTTAAATAAAACTTTGTCAAAACTTGTGAAACTAGTTAAAATCAATAAGTTTTGATTGATTTCATATCGATTTTCAATAATTTCATTGTTTTTCTAATGTTTTCAAACAGTTATTGATATTTACAAACTAGCGTTAAAAAGTAGTGAGAAAAGCTAGATTTTGCATGTAAATCGCTATGTAATTAAAAGTTGTGTAAAACATAAAATCTTAAATAAAACTTTGTCAAATCTTGTGAAACTAGTTAAAATCAATAAGTTTTGATTGATTTCATATCGATTTTCAATAATTTCATGGTTTTTCTAATGTTTTCAAACAGTTATTGATATTTACAAACTAGCGTTAAAAAGTAGTGAAAAAAGCTAGATTTTGCATGTAAATCGCTATGTAATTAAAAGTTGTGTAAAACATAAAATCTTAAATAAAACTTTGTCAAAACTTGTGAAACTAGTTAAAATCAATAAGTTTTGATTGATTTCATATCGATTTTCAATAATTTCATTGTTTTTCTAATGTTTTCAAACAGTTATTGATATTTACAAACTAGCGTTAAAAAGTAGTGAAAAAAGCTAGATTTTGCATGTAAATCGCTATGTAATTAAAAGTTGTGTCAAACATAAAATCTTAAATAAAACTTTGTCATAACTTGTGAAACTAGTTAAAATCAATAAGTTTTGATTGATTTCATATCGATTTTCAATAATTTCATTGTTTTTCTAATGTTTTCAAACAGTTATTGATATTTACAAACTAGCGTTAAAAAGTAGTGAAAAAAGCTAGATTTTGCATGTAAATCGCTATGTAATTAAAAGTTGTGTAAAACGTAAAAATAAAATCTTAAATAAAACTTTGTCAAAACTTGTGAAACGAGTTAAAATCAATAAGTTTTGATTGATTTCATATCGATTTTCAATAATTTCATGGTTTTTCTAATGTTTTCAAACAGTTATTGATATTTACAAACTAACGTTAAAAAGTAGTGAAAAAAGCTAGATTTTGCATGTAAATCGCTATGTAATTAAAAGTTGTGTAAAACATAAAATCTTAAATAAAACTTTGTCAAAACTTGTGAAACTAGTTAAAATCAATAAGTTTTGATTGATTTCATATCGATTTTCAATAATTTCATTGTTTTTCTAATGTTTTCAAACAGTTATTGATATTTACAAACTAGCGTTAAAAAGTAGTGAAAAAAGCTAGATTTTGCATGTAAATCGCTATGTAATTAAAAGTTGTGTAAAACATAAAATCTTAAATAAAACTTTGTCAAAACTTGTGAAACTAGTTAAAATCAATAAGTTTTGATTGATTTCATATCGATTTTCAATAATTTCATGGTTTTTCTAATGTTTTCAAACAGTTATTGATATTTACAAACTAGCGTTAAAAAGTAGTGAAAAAAGCTAGATTTTGCTTGTAAATCGCTATGTAATTAAAAGTTGTGTAAAACATAAAATCTTAAATAAAACTTTGTCAAAACTTGTGAAACTAGTTAAAATCAATAAGTTTTGATTGATTTCATATCGATTTTCAATAATTTCATGGTTTTTCTAATGTTTTCAAACAGTTATTGATATTTACAAACTAGCGTTAAAAAGTAGTGAAAAAAGCTAGATTTTGCATGTAAATCGCTATGTAATTAAAAGTTGTGTCAAACATAAAATCTTAAATAAAACTTTGTCATAACTTGTGAAACTAGTTAAAATCAATAAGTTTTGATTGATTTCATATCGATTTTCAATAATTTCATTGTTTTTCTAATGTTTTCAAACAGTTATTGATATTTACAAACTAGCGTTAAAAAGTAGTGAAAAAAGCTAGATTTTGCATGTAAATCGCTATGTAATTAAAAGTTGTGTAAAACATAAAATCTTAAATAAAACTTTGTCAAAACTTGTGAAACGAGTTAAAATCAATAAGTTTTGATTGATTTCATATCGATTTTCAATAATTTCATGGTTTTTCTAATGTTTTCAAACAGTTATTGATATTTACAAACTAACGTTAAAAAGTAGTGAAAAAAGCTAGATTTTGCTTGTAAATCGCTATGTAATTAAAAGTTGTGTAAAACATAAAATCTTAAATAAAACTTTGTCAAAACTTGTGAAACTAGTTAAAATCAATAAGTTTTGATTGATTTCATATCGATTTTCAATAATTTCATTGTTTTTCTAATGTTTTCAAACAGTTATTGATATTTACAAACTAGCGTTAAAAAGTAGTGAAAAAAGCTAGATTTTGCATGTAAATCGCTATGTAATTAAAAGTTGTGTAAAACATAAAATCTTAAATAAAACTTTGTCAAAACTTGTGAAACTAGTTAAAATCAATAAGTTTTGATTGATTTCATATCGATTTTCAATAATTTTATGGTTTTTCTAATGTTTTCAAACAGTTATTGATATTTACAAACTAGCGTTAAAAAGTAGTGAAAAAAGCTAGATTTTGCATGTAAATCGCTATGTAATTAAAAGTTGTGTAAAACATAAAATCTTAAATAAAACTTTGTCAAAACTTGTGAAACGAGTTAAAATCAATAAGTTTTGATTGATTTCATATCGATTTTCAATAATTTCATGGTTTTTCTAATGTTTTCAAACAGTTATTGATATTTACAAACTAACGTTAAAAAGTAGTGAAAAAAGCTAGATTTTGCATGTAAATCGCTATGTAATTAAAAGTTGTGTAAAACATAAAATCTTAAATAAAACTTTGTCAAAACTTGTGAAACTAGTTAAAATCAATAAGTTTTGATTGATTTCATATCGATTTTCAATAATTTCATTGTTTTTCTAATGTTTTCAAACAGTTATTGATATTTACAAACTAGCGTTAAAAAGTAGTGAAAAAAGCTAGATTTTGCATGTAAATCGCTATGTAATTAAAAGTTGTGTAAAACATAAAATCTTAAATAAAACTTTGTCAAACTTGTGAAACTAGTTAAAATCAATAAGTTTTGATTGATTTCATATCGATTTTCAATAATTTCATTGTTTTTCTAATGTTTTACACAACAGTTATTGATATTTACCAAACTAGCGTTTAACAAGTGAAAAAAGCTAGATTTTGCATGTAAATCGCTATGTAATTAAAAGTTGTGTCAAACATAAAATCTTAAATAAAACTTTGTCATAACTTGTGAAACTAGTTAAAATCAATAAGTTTTGATTGATTTCATATCGATTTTCAATAATTTCATTGTTTTTCTAATGTTTTCAAACAGTTATTGATATTTACAAACTAGCGTTAAAAAGTAGTGAAAAAAGCTAGATTTTGCATGTAAATCGCTATGTAATTAAAAGTTGTGTAAAACATAAAAATCTTAAATAAAACTTTGTCAAAACTTGGTGAAACGAGTTAAAATCAATAAGTTTTGATTGATTTCATATCGATTTTCAATAATTTCATGGTTTTTCTAATGTTTTCAAACAGTTATTGATATTTACAAACTAGCGTTAAAAAGTAGTGAAAAAAGCTAGATTTTGCATGTAAATCGCTATGTAATTAAAAGTTGTGTAAAACATAAAATCTTAAATAAAACTTTGTCAAAACTTGTGAAACTAGTTAAAATCAATAAGTTTTGATTGATTTCATATCGATTTTCAATAATTTCATTGTTTTTCTAATGTTTTCAAACAGTTATTGATATTTACAAACTAGCGTTAAAAAGTAGTGAAAAAAGCTAGATTTTGCATGTAAATCGCTATGTAATTAAAAGTTGTGTAAAACATAAAATCTTAATAAAACTTTGTCAAAACTTGTGAAACGAGTTAAAATCAATAAGTTTTGATTGATTTCATATCGATTTTCAATAATTTCATGGTTTTTCTAATGTTTTTCAAACAGTTATTGATATTTACAAAACTAACGTTAAAAAGTAGTGAAAAAAGCTAGATTTTGCATGTAAATCGCTATGTAATTAAAAGTTGTGTAAAACATAAAATCTTAAATAAAACTTTGTCAAAACTTGTGAAACTAGTTAAAATCAATAAGTTTTGATTGATTTCATATCGATTTTCAATAATTTCATTGTTTTTTCTAATGTTTTCAAACAGTTATTGATATTTACAAACTAGCGTTAAAAAGTAGTGAAAAAAGCTAGATTTTGCATGTAAATCGCTATGTAATTAAAAGTTGTGTAAAACATAAAATCTTAAATAAAACTTTGTCAAAACTTGTGAAACTAGTTAAAATCAATAAGTTTTGATTGATTTCATATCGATTTTCAATAATTTTCATTGTTTTTCTAATGTTTTCAAACAGTTATTGATATTTACAAACTAGCGTTAAAAAGTAGTGAAAAAAGCTAGATTTTGCATGTAAATCGCTATGTAATTAAAAGTTGTGTCAAACATAAAATCTTAAATAAAACTTTGTCATAACTTGTGAAACTAGTTAAAATCAATAAGTTTTGATTGATTTCATATCGATTTTCAATAATTTCATTGTTTTTCTAATGTTTTCAAACAGTTATTGATATTTACAAACTAGCGTTAAAAAGTAGTGAAAAAAGCTAGATTTTGCATGTAAATCGCTATGTAATTAAAAGTTGTGTAAAACATAAAATCTTAAATAAAACTTTGTCAAAACTTGTGAAACGAGTTAAAATCAATAAGTTTTGATTGATTTCATATCGATTTTCAATAATTTCATGGTTTTTCTAATGTTTTCAAACAGTTATTGATATTTACAAACTAACGTTAAAAAGTAGTGAAAAAAGCTAGATTTTGCATGTAAATCGCTATGTAATTAAAAAGTTGTGTAAAAAACAATATCTTAAATATAACTTTGTCAAAACATCTGAAACTAGTTAAAATCAATAAGTTTTGATTGATTTCATATCGATTTTCAATAATTTCATTGTTTTTCTAATGTTTTCAAAGAGTTATTGATATTTACAAACTAGCGTTGAAAAAGTAGTGAAAAAAGCTAGATTTTCAATGTAAATCGCTATGTAATTAAAAGTTGTGTAAAACATAAAATCTTAAATAAAACTTTGTCAAAACTTCTGAAACTAGTTAAAATCAATAAGATTTGATTGATTTCATATCGATTTTCAATAATTTCATTGTTTTTCTAATGTTTTCAAACAGTTATTGATATTTACAAACTAGCGTTAAAAAGTAGTCAAAACAGCTAGATTTTGCATGTAAATCGCTATGTAATTAAAAGTTGTGTAAAACATAAAATCTTAAATATAACTTTGTCAAAACATCTGAAACTAGTTAAAATCAATAAGTTTTGATTGATTTCATATCGATTTTCAATAATTTCATTGTTTTTATAATGTTTTCAAACAGTTATTGATATTTACAAACTAGCGTTGAAAAAGTAGTGAAAAAAGCTAGATTTTGCATGTAAATCGCTATGTAATTAAAAGTTGTGTAAAACATAAAATCTTAAATATAACTTTGTCAAAACATCTGAAACTAGTTAAAATCAATAACTTTGGATTGATTTCATATCGATTTTCAATAATTTCATTGTTTTTCTAATGTTTTCAAACAGTTATTGATATGTACAAACTAGCGTTGAAAAAGTAGTCAAAATAGCTAGATTCTGCATGTAAATCGCTACATAAGTAAAAGTTGTGTAAAACATAAAATCTTAAATATAACTTTGTCAAAACATCTGAAACTAGTTAAAATCAATAAGTTTTGATTGATTTCATATCGATTTTCAATAATTTCATTGTTTTTCTAATGTTTTCAAAGAGTTATTAATATTTACAAACTAGCGTTGAAAAAGTAGTGAAAAAGCTAGATTTTCAATGTAAATCGCTATGTAATGAAAAGTTGTGAAAAACATAAAATCTTAAATAAAACTTTGTCAAAACTTCTGAAACTAGTTAAAATCAATAAGATTTGATTGATTTCATATCGATTTTCAATAATTTCATTGTTTTTCTAATGTTTTCAAACAGTTATTGATATTTACAAACTAGCGTTAAAAAGTAGTCAAAACAGCTAGATTTTGCATGTAAATCGCTATGTAATTAAAAGTTGTGTAAAAACATAAAATCTTAAATAAAACTTTGTCAAAACTTCTGAAACTAGTTAAAATCAATAAGATTTTATTGATTTCATATCGATTTTCAATAATTTCATTGTTTTTCTAATGTTTTCAAACAGTTATTGATATTTACAAACTAGCGTTAAAAAGTAGTCAAAACAGCTAGATTTTGCATGTAAATCGCTATGTAATTAAAAGTTGTGTAAAACATAAAATCTTAAATATAACTTTGTCAAAACATCTGAAACTAGTTAAAATCAATAAGTTTGGATTGATTTCATATCGATTTTCAATAATTTCATTGTTTTTCTAATGTTTTCAAACAGTTATTGATATTTACAAACTAGCGTTAAAAAGTAGTCAAAATAGCTAGATTTTGCATGTAAATCGCTATATAAGTAAAAGTTGTGTAAAACATAAAATCTTAAATATAACTTTGTCAAAACATCTGAAACTAGTTAAAATCAATAAGTTTTGATTGATTTCATATCGATTTTCAATAATTTCATTGTTTTTCTAATGTTTTCAAACAGTTATTGATATGTACAAACTAGCGTTGAAAAAGTAGTCAAAATAGCTAGATTTTGCATGTAAATCGCTGTGTAATTAAAAGTTGTGTAAAACATAAAATCTTAAATATAACTTTGTCAAAACATCTGAAACTAGTTAAAATCAATAAGTTTTGATTGATTTCATATCGATTTTCAATAATTTCATTGTTTTTCTAATGTTTTCAAACAGTTATTGATATTTACAAACTAGCGTTAAAAAGTAGTCAAAATAGCTAGATTTTGCATGTAAATCGCTATATAAGTAAAAGTTGTGTAAAACAAAATCTTAAATATAACTTTGTCAAAACATCTGAAACTAGTTAAAATCAATAAGTTTTGATTGATTTCATATCGATTTTCAATAATTTCATTGTTTTTCTAATGTTTTCAAAGAGTTATTGATATTTACAAACTAGCGTTGAAAAAGTAGTGAAAAAAGCTAGATTTTGCATGTAAATCGCTATGTAATTAAAAGTTGTGTAAAACATAAAATCTTAAATATAACTTTGTCAAAACATCTGAAACTAGTTAAAATCAATAACTTTGGATTGATTTCATATCGATTTTCAATAATTTCATTGTTTTTCTAATGTTTTCAAACAGTTATTGATATGTACAAACTAGCGTTGAAAAAGTAGTCAAAATAGCTAGATTCTGCATGTAAATCGCTACATAAGTAAAAGTTGTGTAAAACATAAAATCTTAAATATAACTTTGTCAAAACATCTGAAACTAGTTAAAATCAATAAGTTTTGATTGATTTCATATCGATTTTCAATAATTTCATTGTTTTTCTAATGTTTTCAAAGAGTTATTAATATTTACAAACTAGCGTTGAAAAAGTAGTGAAAAAAGCTAGATTTTCAATGTAAATCGCTATGTAATGAAAAGTTGTGAAAAACATAAAATCTTAAATAAAACTTTGTCAAAACTTCTGAAACTAGTTAAAATCAATAAGATTTGATTGATTTCATATCGATTTTCAATAATTTCATTGTTTTTCTAATGTTTTCAAACAGTTATTGATATTTACAAACTAGCGTTAAAAAGTAGTCAAAACAGCTAGATTTTGCATGTAAATCGCTATGTAATTAAAAGTTGTGTAAAACATAAAATCTTAAATAAAACTTTGTCAAAACTTCTGAAACTAGTTAAAATCAATAAGATTTTATTGATTTCATATCGATTTTCAATAATTTCATTGTTTTTCTAATGTTTTCAAACAGTTATTGATATTTACAAACTAGCGTTAAAAAGTAGTCAAAACAGCTAGATTTTGCATGTAAATCGCTATGTAATTAAAAGTTGTGTAAAACATAAAATCTTAAATATAACTTTGTCAAAACATCTGAAACTAGTTAAAATCAATAAGTTTGGATTGATTTCATATCGATTTTCAATAATTTCATTGTTTTTCTAATGTTTTCAACAGTTATTGATATTTACAAACTAGCGTTAAAAAGTAGTCAAAATAGCTAGATTTTGCATGTAAATCGCTATATAAGTAAAAGTTGTGTAAAACATAAAATCTTAAATATAACTTTGTCAAAACATCTGAAACTAGTTAAAATCAATAAGTTTTGATTGATTTCATATCGATTTTCAATAATTTCATTGTTTTTCTAATGTTTTCAAACAGTTATTGATATGTACAAACTAGCGTTGAAAAAGTAGTCAAAATAGCTAGATTTTGCATGTAAATCGCTGTGTAATTAAAAGTTGTGTAAAACATAAAATCTTAAATATAACTTTGTCAAAACATCTGAAACTAGTTAAAATCAATAAGTTTTGATTGATTTCATATCGATTTTCAATAATTTCATTGTTTTTCTAATGTTTTCAAACAGTTATTGATATTTACAAACTAGCGTTAAAAAGTAGTCAAAATAGCTAGATTTTGCATGTAAATCGCTATATAAGTAAAAGTTGTGTAAAACAAAATCTTAAATATAACTTTGTCAAAACATCTGAAACTAGTTAAAATCAATAAGTTTTGATTGATTTCATATCGATTTTCAATAATTTCATTGTTTTTCTAATGTTTTCAAAGAGTTATTGATATTTACAAACTAGCGTTGAAAAAGTAGTGAAAAAAGCTAGATTTTCAATGTAAATCGCTATGTAATTAAAAGTTGTGTAAAACATAAAATCTTAAATAAAACTTTGTCAAAACTTCTGAAACTAGTTAAAATCAATAAGATTTGATTGATTTCATATCGATTTTCAATAATTTCATTGTTTTTCTAATGTTTTCAAACAGTTATTGATATTTACAAACTAGCGTTAAAAAGTAGTCAAAACAGCTAGATTTTGCATGTAAATCGCTATGTAATTAAAAGTTGTGTAAAACATAAAATCTTAAATATAACTTTGTCAAAACATCTGAAACTAGTTAAAATCAATAAGTTTTGATTGATTTCATATCGATTTTCAATAATTTCATTGTTTTTATAATGTTTTCAAACAGTTATTGATATTTACAAACTAGCGTTGAAAAAGTAGTGAAAAAAGCTAGATTTTGCATGTAAATCGCTATGTAATTAAAAGTTGTGTAAAACATAAAATCTTAAATATAACTTTGTCAAAAACATCTGAAACTAGTTAAAATCAATAACTTTGGATTGATTTCATATCGATTTTCAATAATTTCATTGTTTTTCTAATGTTTTCAAACAGTTATTGATATGTACAAACTAGCGTTGAAAAAGTAGTCAAAATAGCTAGATTCTGCATGTAAATCGCTACATAAGTAAAAGTTGTGTAAAACATAAAATCTTAAATATAACTTTGTCAAAACATCTGAAACTAGTTAAAATCAATAAGTTTTGATTGATTTCATATCGATTTTCAATAATTTCATTGTTTTTCTAATGTTTTCAAAGAGTTATTAATATTTACAAACTAGCGTTGAAAAAGTAGTGAAAAAAGCTAGATTTTCAATGTAAATCGCTATGTAATGAAAAGTTGTGTTAAACATAAAATCTTAAATAAAACTTTGTCAAAACTTCTGAAACTAGTTAAAATCAATAAGATTTGATTGATTTCATATCGATTTTCAATAATTTCATTGTTTTTCTAATGTTTTCAAACAGTTATTGATATTTACAAACTAGCGTTAAAAAGTAGTCAAAACAGCTAGATTTTGCATGTAAATCGCTATGTAATTAAAAGTTGTGTAAAACATAAAATCTTAAATAAAACTTTGTCAAAACTTCTGAAACTAGTTAAAATCAATAAGATTTGATTGATTTCATATCGATTTTCAATAATTTCATTGTTTTTCTAATGTTTTCAAACAGTTATTGATATTTACAAACTAGCGTTAAAAAGTAGTCAAAAACAGCTAGATTTTGCATGTAAATCGCTATGTAATTAAAAGTTGTGTAAAACATAAAATCTTAAATATAACTTTGTCAAAACATCTGAAACTAGTTAAAATCAATAAGTTTGGATTGATTTCATATCGATTTTCAATAATTTCATTGTTTTTCTAATGTTTTCAAACAGTTATTGATATTTACAAACTAGCGTTAAAAAGTAGTCAAAATAGCTAGATTTTGCATGTAAATCGCTATATAAGTAAAAGTTGTGTAAAACATAAAAATCTTGAATATAACTTTGTCAAAACATCTGAAACTAGTTAAAATCAATAAGTTTTGATTGATTTCATATCGATTTTCAATAATTTCATTGTTTTCTAATGTTTTCAAACAGTTATTGATATGTACAAACTAGCGTTGAAAAAGTAGTCAAAATAGCTAGATTTTGCATGTAAATCGCTGTGTAATTAAAAGTTGTGTAAAACATAAAATCTTAAATATAACTTTGTCAAAACATCTGAAACTAGTTAAAATCAATAAGTTTTGATTGATTTCATATCGATTTTCAATAATTTCATTGTTTTTCTAATGTTTTCAAACAGTTATTGATATTTACAAACTAGCGTTAAAAAGTAGTCAAAATAGCTAGATTTTGCATGTAAATCGCTATATAAGTAAAAGTTGTGTAAAACAAAATCTTAAATATAACTTTGTCAAAACATCTGAAACTAGTTAAATCAATAAGTTTTGATTGATTTCATATCGATTTTCAATAATTTCATTGTTTTTCTAATGTTTTCAAAGAGTTATTGATATTTACAAACTAGCGTTGAAAAAGTAGTGAAAAAAGCTAGATTTTCAATGTAAATCGATATGTAATTAAAAGTTGTGTAAAACATAAAATCTTAAATAAAACTTTGTCAAAACTTCTGAAACTAGTTAAAATCAATAAGATTTGATTGATTTCATATCGATTTTCAATAATTTCATTGTTTTTCTAATGTTTTCAAACAGTTATTGATATTTACAAACTAGCGTTAAAAAGTAGTCAAAACAGCTAGATTTTGCATGTAAATCGCTATGTAATTAAAAGTTGTGTAAAACATAAAATCTTAAATATAACTTTGTCAAAACATCTGAAACTAGTTAAAATCAATAACTTTGGATTGATTTCATATCGATTTTCAATAATTTCATTGTTTTTCTAATGTTTTCAAACAGTTATTGATATGTACAAACTAGCGTTGAAAAAGTAGTCAAAATAGCTATATTTTGCATGTAAATCGCTACATAAGTAAAAGTTGTGTAAAACATAAAATCTTAAATATAACTTTGTCAAAACATCTGAAACTAGTTAAAATCAATAAGTTTTGATTGATTTCATATCGATTTTCAATAATTTCATTGTTTTTCTAATGTTTTCAAAGAGTTATTAATATTTACAAACTAGCGTTGAAAAAGTAGTGAAAAAAGCTAGATTTTCAATGTAAATCGCTATGTAATTAAAAGTTGTGTAAAACATAAAATCTTAAATAAAACTTTGTCAAAACTTCTGAAACTAGTTAAAATCAATAAGTTTTGATTGATTTCATATCGATTTTCAATAATTTCATTGTTTTTCTAATGTTTTCAAACAGTTATTGATATTTACAAACTAGCGTTAAAAAGTACTCAAAATAGCTAGATTTTGCATTTAAATCGCTATATAAGTAAAAGTTGTGTAAAACATAAAATCTTAAATAAAACTTTGTCAAAACTTCTGAAACTAGTTAAAATCAATAAGATTTGATTGATTTCATATCGATTTTCAATAATTTCATTGTTTTTCTAATGTTTTCAAACAGTTATTGATATTTACAAACTAGCGTTAAAAAGTAGTCAAAACAGATAGATTTTGCATGTAAATCGCTGTGTAATTAAAAGTTGTGTAAAACATAAAATCTTAAATATAACTTTGTCAAAACATCTGAAACTAGTTAAAATCAATAAGTTTTGATTGATTTCATATCGATTTTCAATAATTTCATTGTTTTTATAATGTTTTCAAACAGTTATTGATATTTACAAACTAGCGTTGAAAAAGTAGTGAAAAAAGCTAGATTTTGCATGTAAATCGCTATATAAGTAAAAGTTGTGTAAAACATAAAATCTTAAATATAACTTTGTCAAAACATCTGAAACTAGTTAAAATCAATAAGTTTTGATTGATTTCATATCGATTTTCAATAATTTCATTGTTTTTCTAATGTTTTCAAAAAGTTATTTATATTTACAAACTAGCGTTGAAAAAGTAGTGAAAAAAGCTAGATTTTCAATGTAAATCGCGATGTAATTAAAAGTTGTGTAAAACATAAAATCTTAAATAAAACTTTGTCAAAACTTCTGAAAACTAGTTAAAATCAATAAGATTTGATTGATTTCATATCGATTTTCAATAATTTCATTGTTTTTCTAATGTTTTCAAAGAGTTATTGATATTTACAAACTAGCGTTAAAAAGTAGTGAAAAAAGCTAGATTTTGCATGTAAATCGCTATGTAATTAAAAGTTGTGTAAAACATAAAATCTTAAATAAAACTTTGTCAAAACTTCTGAAACTAGTTAAAATCAATAAGTTTTGATTGATTTCATATCGATTTTCAATAATTTCATTGTTTTTCTAATGTTTTCAAACAGTTATTGATATTTACAAACTAGCGTTAAAAAGTAGTCAAAACAGCTAGATTTTGCATGTAAATCGCTGTGTAATTAAAAGTTGTGTAAAACATAAAATCTTAAATATAACTTTGTCAAAACATCTGAAACTAGTTAAAATCAATAAGTTTTGATTGATTTCATATCGATTTTCAATAATTTCATTGTTTTTATAATGTTTTCAAACAGTTATTGATATTTACAAACTAGCGTTGAAAAAGTAGTGAAAAAAGCTAGATTTTGCATGTAAATCGCTATGTAATTAAAAGTTGTGTAAAACATAAAATCTTAAATAAAACTTTGTCAAAACTTCTGAAACTAGTTAAAATCAATAAGTTTTGATTGATTTCATATCGATTTTCAATAATTTCATTGTTTTTCTAATGTTTTCAAACAGTTATTGATATGTACAAACTAGCGTTGAAAAAGTAGTCAAAATAGCTATATTTTGCATGTAAATCGCTACATAAGTAAAAGTTGTGTAAAACATAAAATCTTAAATATAACTTTGTCAAAACATCTGAAACTAGTTAAAATCAATAAGTTTTGATTGATTTCATATCGATTTTCAATAATTTCATTGTTTTTCTAATGTTTTCAAAGAGTTATTAATATTTACAAACTAGCGTTGAAAAAGTAGTGAAAAAAGCTAGATTTTCAATGTAAATCGCTATGTAATTAAAAGTTGTGTAAAACATAAAATCTTAAATAAAACTTTGTCAAAACTTCTGAAACTAGTTAAAATCAATAAGTTTTGATTGATTTCATATCGATTTTCAATAATTTCATTGTTTTTCTAATGTTTTCAAACAGTTATTGATATTTACAAACTAGCGTTAAAAAGTACTCAAAATAGCTAGATTTTGCATGTAAATCGCTATATAAGTAAAAGTTGTGTAAAACATAAAATCTTAAATAAAACTTTGTCAAAACTTCTGAAACTAGTTAAAATCAATAAGATTTGATTGATTTCATATCGATTTTCAATAATTTCATTGTTTTTCTAATGTTTTCAAACAGTTATTGATATTTACAAACTAGCGTTAAAAAGTAGTCAAAACAGATAGATTTTGCATGTAAATCGCTGTGTAATTAAAAGTTGTGTAAAACATAAAATCTGAAATATAACTTTGTCAAAACATCTGAAACTAGTTAAAATCAATAAGTTTTGATTGATTTCATATCGATTTTCAATAATTTCATTGTTTTTATAATGTTTTCAAACAGTTATTGATATTTACAAACTAGCGTTGAAAAAGTAGTGAAAAAAGCTAGATTTTGCATGTAAATCGCTATATAAGTAAAAGTTGTGTAAAACATAAAATCTTAAATATAACTTTGTCAAAACATCTGAAACTAGTTAAAATCAATAAGTTTTGATTGATTTCATATCGATTTTCAATAATTTCATTGTTTTTCTAATGTTTTCAAAAAGTTATTTATATTTACAAACTAGCGTTGAAAAAGTAGTGAAAAAAGCTAGATTTTCAATGTAAATCGCTATGTAATTAAAAGTTGTGTAAAACATAAAATCTTAAATAAAACTTTGTCAAAACTTCTGAAACTAGTTAAAATCAATAAGATTTGATTGATTTCATATCGATTTTCAATATTTTCATTGTTTTTCTAATGTTTTCAAAGAGTTATTGATATTTACAAACTAGCGTTAAAAAGTAGTGAAAAAAGCTAGATTTTGCATGTAAATCGCTATGTAATTAAAAGTTGTGTAAAACATAAAATCTTAAATAAAACTTTGTCAAAACTTCTGAAACTAGTTAAAACCAATAAGTTTTGATTGATTTCATATCGATTTTCAATAATTTCATTGTTTTTCTAATGTTTTCAAACAGTTATTGATATTTACAAACTAGCGTTAAAAAGTAGTCAAAACAGCTAGATTTTGCATGTAAATCGCTGTGTAATTAAAAGTTGTGTAAAACATAAAATCTTAAATATAACTTTGTCAAAACATCTGAAACTAGTTAAAATCAATAAGTTTTGATTGATTTCATATCGATTTTCAATAATTTCATTGTTTTTATAATGTTTTCAAACAGTTATTGATATTTACAAACTAGCGTTGAAAAAGTAGTGAAAAAAGCTAGATTTTGCATGTAAATCGCTATGTAATTAAAAGTTGTGTAAAACATAAAATCTTAAATAAAACTTTGTCAAAACTTCTGAAACTAGTTAAAATCAATAAGTTTTGATTGATTTCATATCGATTTTCAATAATTTCATTGTTTTTCTAATGTTTTCAAACAGTTATTGATATTTACAAACTAGCGTTTAAAAGTAGTCAAAATAGCTAGATTTTGCATGTAAATCGCTATATAAGTAAAAGTTCTGTAAAACATAAAATCTTAAATATAACTTTGTCAAAACATCTGAAACTAGTTAAAATCAATAAGTTTTGATTGATTTCATATCGATTTTCAATAATTTCATTGTTTTTCTAATGTTTTCAAAAAGTTATTGATATTTACAAACTAGCGTTGAAAAAGTAGTGAAAAAAGCTAGATTTTCAATGTAAATCGCTATGTAATTAAAAGTTGTGTAAAACATAAAATCTTAAATAAAACTTTGTCAAAACTTCTGAAACTAGTTAAAATCAATAAGATTTTATTGATTTCATATCGATTTTCAATAATTTCATTGTTTTTCTAATGTTTTCAAACAGTTATTGATATTTACAAACTAGAGTTAAAAAGTAGTCAAAACAGCTAGATTTTGCATGTAAATCGCAATATAAGTAAAAGTTGTGTAAAACATAAAATCTTAAATAAAACTTTGTCAAAACTTCTGAAACTAGTTAAAATCAATAAGATTTGATTGATTTCATATCGATTTTCAATAATTTCATTGTTTTTCTAATGTTTTCAAACAGTTATTGATATTTACAAACTAGCGTTAAAAAGTAGTCAAAACAGCTAGATTTTGCATGTAAATCGCAATATAAGTAAAAGTTGTGTAAAACATAAAATCTTAAATATAACTTTGTCAAAACATCTGAAACTAGTTAAAATCAATAAGTGTTGATTGATTTCATATCGATTTTCAATAATTTCATTGTTTTTCTAATGTTTTCAAAGAGTTATTGATATTTACAAACTAGCGTTGAAAAAGTAGTGAAAAAAGCTAGATTTTCAATGTAAATCGCTATGTAATTAAAATTTGTGTAAAACATAAAATCTTAAATAAAACTTTGTCAAAACTTCTGAAACTAGTTAAAATCAATAAGATTTGATTGATTTCATATCGATTTTCAATAATTTCATTGTTTTTCTAATGTTTTCAAAGAGTTATTGATATTTACAAACTTGCGTTAAAAAGTAGTGAAAAAAGATAGATTTTGCATGTAAATCGCTATGTAATTAAAAGTTGTGTAAAACATAAAATCTTAAATATAACTTTGTCAAAACATCTGAAACTAGTTAAAATCAATAATTTTTGATTGATTTCATATCGATTTTCAATAATTTCATTGTTTTTATAATGTTTTCAAACAGTTATTGATATTTACAAACTAGCGTTGAAAAAGTAGTGAAAAAAGCTAGATTTTGCATGTAAATCGCTATGTAATTAAAAGTTGTGTAAAACATAAAATCTTAAATAAAACTTTGTCAAAACTTCTGAAACTAGTTAAAATCAATAAGTTTTGATTGATTTCATATCGATTTTCAATAATTTCATTGTTTTTCTAATGTTTTCAAACAGTTATTGATATTTACAAACTAGCGTTAAAAAGTAGTCAAAATAGCTAGATTTTGCATGTAAATCGCTATATAAGTAAAAGTTCTGTAAAACATAAAATCTTAAATATAACTTTGTCAAAACATCTGAAACTAGTTAAAATCAATACGTTTTGATTGATTTCATATCGATTTTCAATAATTTCATTGTTTTTCTAATGTTTTCAAAAAGTTATTGATATTTACAAACTAGCGTTGAAAAAGTAGTGAAAAAAGCTAGATTTTCAATGTAAATCGCTATGTAATTAAAAGTTGTGTAAAACATAAAATCTTAAATAAAACTTTGTCAAAACTTCTGAAACTAGTTAAAATCAATAAGATTTTATTGATTTCATATCGATTTTCAATAATTTCATTGTTTTTCTAATGTTTTCAAACAGTTATTGATATTTACAAACTAGAGTTAAAAAGTAGTCAAAACAGCTAGATTTTGCATGTAAATCGCAATATAAGTAAAAGTTGTGTAAAACATTAAATCTTAAATATAACTTTGTCAAAACATCTGAAACTAGTTAAAATCAATAAGTTTTGATTGATTTCATATCGATTTTCAATAATTTCATTGTTTTTATAATGTTTTCAAACAGTTATTGATATTTACAAACTAGCGTTGAAAAAGTAGTGAAAAAAGCTAGATTTTGCATGTAAATCGCTATATAAGTAAAAGTTGTGTAAAACATAAAATCTTAAATATAACTTTGTCAAAACATCTGAAACTAGTTAAAATCAATAAGTTTTGATTGATTTCATATCGATTTTCAATAATTTCATTGTTTTTCTAATGTTTTCAAAAAGTTATTTATATTTACAAACTAGCGTTGAAAAAGTAGTGAAAAAAGCTAGATTTTCAATGTAAATCGCTATGTAATTAAAAGTTGTGTAAAACATAAAATCTTAAATAAAACTTTGTCAAAACTTCTGAAACTAGTTAAAATCAATAAGATTTGATTGATTTCATATCGATTTTCAATATTTTCATTGTTTTTCTAATGTTTTCAAAGAGTTATTGATATTTACAAACTAGCGTTAAAAAGTAGTGAAAAAAGCTAGATTTTGCATGTAAATCGCTATGTAATTAAAAGTTGTGTAAAACATAAAATCTTAAATAAAACTTTGTCAAAACTTCTGAAACTAGTTAAAATCAATAAGTTTTGATTGATTTCATATCGATTTTCAATAATTTCATTGTTTTTCTAATGTTTTCAAACCGTTATTGATATTTACAAACTAGCGTTAAAAAGTAGTCAAAACAGCTAGATTTTGCATGTAAATCGCTGTGTAATTAAAAGTTGTGTAAAACATAAAATCTTAAATATAACTTTGTCAAAACATCTGAAACTAGTTAAAATCAATAAGTTTTGATTGATTTCATATCGATTTTCAATAATTTCATTGTTTTTATAATGTTTTCAAACAGTTATTGATATTTACAAACTAGCGTTGAAAAAGTAGTGAAAAAAGCTAGATTTTGCATGTAAATCGCTATGTAATTAAAAGTTGTGTAAAACATAAAATCTTAAATAAAACTTTGTCAAAACTTCTGAAACTAGTTAAAATCAATAAGTTTTGATTGATTTCATATCGATTTTCAATAATTTCATTGTTTTTCTAATGTTTTCAAACAGTTATTGATATTTACAAACTAGCGTTAAAAAGTAGTCAAAATAGCTAGATTTTGCATGTAAATCGCTATATAAGTAAAAGTTCTGTAAAACATAAAATCTTAAATATAACTTTGTCAAAACATCTGAAACTAGTTAAAATCAATAAGTGTTGATTGATTTCATATCGATTTTCAATAATTTCATTGTTTTTCTAATGTTTTCAAAGAGTTATTGATATTTACAAACTAGCGTTGAAAAAGTAGTGAAAAAAGCTAGATTTTCAATGTAAATCGCTATGTAATTAAAATTTGTGTAAAACATAAAATCTTAAATAAAACTTTGTCAAAACTTCTGAAACTAGTTAAAATCAATAAGATTTGATTGATTTCATATCGATTTTCAATAATTTCATTGTTTTTCTAATGTTTTCAAAGAGTTATTGATATTTACAAACTTGCGTTAAAAAGTAGTGAAAAAAGCTAGATTTTGCATGTAAATCGCTATGTAATTAAAAGTTGTGTAAAACATAAAATCTTAAATATAACTTTGTCAAAACATCTGAAACTAGTTAAAATCAATAAGTTTTGATTGATTTCATATCGATTTTCAATAATTTCATTGTTTTTATAATGTTTTCAAACAGTTATTGATATTTACAAACTAGCGTTGAAAAAGTAGTGAAAAAAGCTAGATTTTGCATGTAAATCGCTATGTAATTAAAAGTTGTGTAAAACATAAAATCTTAAATAAAACTTTGTCAAAACTTCTGAAACTAGTTAAAATCAATAAGTTTTGATTGATTTCATATCGATTTTCAATAATTTCATTGTTTTTCTAATGTTTTCAAACAGTTATTGATATTTACAAACTAGCGTTAAAAAGTAGTCAAAATAGCTAGATTTTGCATGTAAATCGCTATATAAGTAAAAGTTCTGTAAAACATAAAATCTTAAATATAACTTTGTCAAAACATCTGAAACTAGTTAAAATCAATAAGTTTTGATTGATTTCATATCGATTTTCAATAATTTCATTGTTTTTCTAATGTTTTCAAAGAGTTATTGATATTTACAAACTAGCGTTAAAAAGTAGTGAAAAAAGCTAGATTTTGCATGTAAATCGCTATGTAATTAAAAGTTGTGTAAAACATAAAATCTTAAATAAAACTTTGTCAAAACTTCTGAAACTAGTTAAAATCAATAAGATTTGATTGATTTCATATCGATTTTCAATAATTTCATTGTTTTTCTAATGTTTTCAAACAGTTATTGATATTTACAAACTAGCGTTAAAAAGTAGTCAAAACAGCTAGATTTTGCATGTAAATCGCAATATAAGTAAAAGTTGTGTAAAACATAAAATCTTAAATATAACTTTGTCAAAACATCTGAAACTAGTTAAAATCAATAAGTTTTGATTGATTTCATATCGATTTTCAATAATTTCATTGTTTTTCTAATGTTTTCAAACAGTTATTGATATTTACAACTAGCGTTAAAAAGTAGTCAAAATAGCTAGATTTTGCATGTAAATCGCTATATAAGTAAAAGTTGTGTAAAACATAAAAATCTTAAATATAACTTTGTCAAAACATCTGAAACTAGTTAAAATCAATAAGATTTGATTGATTTCATATCGATTTTCAATAATTTCATTGTTTTTCTAATGTTTTCAAAGAGTTATTGATATTTACAAACTAGCGTTAAAAAGTAGTGAAAAAAGCTAGATTTTGCATGTAAATCGCTATGTAATTAAAAGTTGTGTAAAACATAAAATCTTAAATATAACTTTGTCAAAACATCTGAAACTAGTTAAAATCAATAAGTTTTGATTGATTTCATATCGATTTTCAATAATTTCATTGTTTTTATAATGTTTTCAAACAGTTATTGATATTTACAAACTAGCGTTGAAAAAGTAGTGAAAAAAGCAATATTTTGCATGTAAATCGCTATGTAATTAAAAGTTGTGTAAAACATAAAATCTTAAATAAAACTTTGTCAAAACTTCTGAAGCTAGTTAAAATCAATAAGTTTTGATTGATTTCATATCGATTTTCAATAATTTCATTGTTTTTCTAATGTTTTCAAACAGTTATTGATATTTACAAACTAGCGTTAAAAAGTAGTCAAAATAGCTAGATTTTGCATGTAAATCGCTATATAAGTAAAAGTTGTGTAAAACATAAAATCTTAAATATAACTTTGTCAAAACATCTGAAACTAGTTAAAATCAATAAGTTTTGATTGATTTCATATCGATTTTCAATAATTTCATTGTTTTTCTAATGTTTTCAAAGAGTTATTGATATTTACAAACTAGCGTTAAAAAGTAGTGAAAAAAGCTAGATTTTGCATGTAAATCGCTATGTAATTAAAAGTTGTGTAAAACATAAAATCTTAAATAAAACTTTGTCAAAACTTCTGAAACTAGTTAAAATCAATAAGATTTGATTGATTTCATATCGATTTTCAATAATTTCATTGTTTTTCTAATGTTTTCAAAGAGTTATTGATATTTAAAAACTAGCGTTGAAAAAGTAGTGAAAAAAGCTAGATTTTCAATGTAAATCGCTATGTAATTAAAATTTGTGTAAAACATAAAATCTTAAATAAAACTTTGTCAAAACTTCTGAAACTAGTTAAAATAAATAAGATTTGATTGATTTCATATCGATTTTCAATAATTTCATTGTTTTTCTAATGTTTTCAAAGAATTATTGATATTTACAAACTTGCGTTAAAAAGTAGTGAAAAAAGCTAGATTTTGCATGTAAATCGCTATGTAATTAAAAGTTGTGTAAAACATAAAATCTTAAATATAACTTTGTCAAAACATCTGAAACTAGTTAAAATCAATAAGTTTTGATTGATTTCATATCGATTTTCAATAATTTCATTGTTTTTATAATGTTTTCAAACAGTTATTGATATTTACAAACTAGCGTTGAAAAAGTAGTGAAAAAAGCTAGATTTTGCATGTAAATCGCTATGTAATTAAAAGTTGTGTAAAACATAAAATCTTAAATAAAACTTTGTCAAAACTTCTGAAACTAGTTAAAATCAATAAGATTTTATTGATTTCATATCGATTTTCAATAATTTCATTGTTTTTCTAATGTTTTCAAACAGTTATTGATATTTACAAACTAGCGTTAAAAAGTAGTCAAAACAGCTAGATTTTGCATGTAAATCGCAATATAAGTAAAAGTTGTGTAAAACATAAAATCTTAAATATAACTTTGTCAAAACATCTGAAACTAGTTAAAATCAATAAGTTTTGATTGATTTCATATCGATTTTCAATAATTTCATTGTTTTTCTAATGTTTTCAAAGAGTTATTGATATTTACAAACTAGCGTTAAAAAGTAGTGAAAAAAGCTAGATTTTGCATGTAAATCGCTATGTAATTAAAAGTTGTGTAAAACATAAAATCTTAAATAAAACTTTGTCAAAGCTTCTGAAACTAGTTAAAATCAATAAGATTTGATTGATTTCATATCGATTTTCAATAATTTCATTGTTTTTCTAATGTTTTCAAACAGTTATTGATATTTACAAACTAGCGTTAAAAAGTAGTCAAAACAGCTAGATTTTGCATGTAAATCGCAATATAAGTAAAAGTTGTGTAAAACATAAAATCTTAAATATAACTTTGTCAAAACATCTGAAACTAGTTAAAATCAATAAGTTTTGATTGATTTCATATCGATTTTCAATAATTTCATTGTTTTTCTAATGTTTTCAAACAGTTATTGATATTTACAACTAGCGTTAAAAAGTAGTCAAAATAGCTAGATTTTGCATGTAAATCGCTATATAAGTAAAAGTTGTGTAAAACATAAAATCTTAAATATAACTTTGTCAAAACATCTGAAACTAGTTAAAATCAATAAGATTTGATTGATTTCATATCGATTTTCAATAATTTCATTGTTTTTCTAATGTTTTCAAAGAGTTATTGATATTTACAAACTAGCGTTAAAAAGTAGTGAAAAAAGCTAGATTTTGCATGTAAATCGCTATGTAATTAAAAGTTGTGTAAAACATAAAATCTTAAATATAACTTTGTCAAAACATCTGAAACTAGTTAAAATCAATAAGTTTTGATTGATTTCATATCGATTTTCAATAATTTCATTGTTTTTATAATGTTTTCAAACAGTTATTGATATTTACAAACTAGCGTTGAAAAAGTAGTGAAAAAAGCAATATTTTGCATGTAAATCGCTATGTAATTAAAAGTTGTGTAAAACATAAAATCTTAAATAAAACTTTGTCAAAACTTCTGAAGCTAGTTAAAATCAATATGTTTTGATTGATTTCATATCGATTTTCAATAATTTCATTGTTTTTCTAATGTTTTCAAACAGTTATTGATATTTACAAACTAGCGTTAAAAAGCAGTCAAAATAGCTATATTTTGCATGTAAATCGCTATATAAGTAAAAGTTGTGTAAAACATAAAATCTTAAATATAACTTTGTCAAAACATCTGAAACTAGTTAAAATCAATAAGTTTTGATTGATTTCATATCGATTTTCAATAATTTCATTGTTTTTCTAATGTTTTCAAAGAGTTATTGATATTTACAAACTAGCGTTAAAAAGTAGTGAAAAAAGCTAGATTTTGCATGTAAATCGCTATGTAATTAAAAGTTGTGTAAAACATAAAATCTTAAATAAAACTTTGTCAAAACTTCTGAAACTAGTTAAAATCAATAAGATTTGATTGATTTCATATCGATTTTCAATAATTTCATTGTTTTTCTAATGTTTTCAAAGAGTTATTGATATTTACAAACTAGCGTTAAAAAGTAGTGAAAAAAGCTAGATTTTGCATGTAAATCGCTATGTAATTAAAAGTTGTGTAAAACATAAAATCTTAAATAAAACTTTGTCAAAGCTTCTGAAACTAGTTAAAATCAATAAGATTTGATTGATTTCATATCGATTTTCAATAATTTCATTGTTTTTCTAATGTTTTCAAACAGTTATTGATATTTACAAACTAGCGTTAAAAAGTAGTCAAAACAGCTAGATTTTGCATGTAAATCGCAATATAAGTAAAAGTTGTGTAAAACATAAAATCTTAAATATAACTTTGTCAAAACATCTGAAACTAGTTAAAATCAATAAGTTTTGATTGATTTCATATCGATTTTCAATAATTTCATTGTTTTTCTAATGTTTTCAAACAGTTATTGATATTTACAACTAGCGTTAAAAAGTAGTCAAAATAGCTAGATTTTGCATGTAAATCGCTATATAAGTAAAAGTTGTGTAAAACATAAAATCTTAAATATAACTTTGTCAAAACATCTGAAACTAGTTAAAATCAATAAGATTTGATTGATTTCATATCGATTTTCAATAATATCATTGTTTTTCTAATGTTTTCAAAGAGTTATTGATATTTACAAACTAGCGTTAAAAAGTAGTGAAAAAAGCTAGATTTTGCATGTAAATCGCTATGTAATTAAAAGTTGTGTAAAACATAAAATCTTAAATATAACTTTGTCAAAACATCTGAAACTAGTTAAAATCAATAAGTTTTGATTGATTTCATATCGATTTTCAATAATTTCATTGTTTTTCTAATGTTTTCAAAGAGTTATTGATATTTACAAACTAGCGTTGAAAAAGTAGTGAAAAAAGCTAGATTTTGCATGTAAATCGCTATGTAATTAAAAGTTGTGTAAAACATAAAATCTTAAATAAAACTTTGTCAAAACTTCTGAAACTAGTTAAAATCAATAAGTTTTGATTGATTTCATATCGATTTTCAATAATTTCATTGTTTTTCTAATGTTTTCAAACAGTTATTGATATTTACAAACTAGCGTTAAAAAGTAGTCAAAATAGCTAGATTTTGCATGTAAATCGCTATATAAGTAAAAGTTCTGTAAAACATAAAATCTTAAATATAACTTTGTCAAAACATCTGAAACTAGTTAAAATCAATACGTTTTGATTGATTTCATATCGATTTTCAATAATTTCATTGTTTTTCTAATGTTTTCAAAAAGTTATTGATATTTACACACTAGCGTTGAAAAAGTAGTGAAAAAAGCTAGATTTTCAATGTAAATCGCTATGTAATTAAAAGTTGTGTAAAACATAAAATCTTAAATAAAACTTTGTCAAAACTTCTGAAACTAGTTAAAATCAATAAGATTTGATTGATTTCATATCGATTTTCAATAATTTCATTGTTTTTCTAATGTTTTCAAACAGTTATTGATATTTACAAACTAGCGTTAAAAAGTAGTCAAAACAGCTAAATTTTGCATGTAAATCGCTATATAAGTAAAAGTTGTGTAAAACATAAAATCTTAAATATAACTTTGTCAAAACATCTGAAACTAGTTAAAATCAATACGTTTTGATTGATTTCATATCGATTTTCAATAATTTCATTGTTTTTCTAATGTTTTCAAAAAGTTATTGATATTTACACACTAGCGTTGAAAAAGTAGTGAAAAAAGCTAGATTTTCAATGTAAATCGCTATGTAATTAAAAGTTGTGTAAAACATAAAATCTTAAATAAAACTTTGTCAAAACTTCTGAAACTAGTTAAAATCAATAAGATTTTATTGATTTCATATCGATTTTCAATAATTTCATTGTTTTTCTAATGTTTTCAAACAGTTATTGATATTTACAAACTAGAGTTAAAAAGTAGTCAAAACAGCTAGATTTTGCATGTAAATCGCAATATAAGTAAAAGTTGTGTAAAACATTAAATCTTAAATATAACTTTGTCAAAACATCTGAAACTAGTTAAAATCAATAAGTTTTGATTGATTTCATATCGATTTTCAATAATTTCATTGTTTTTCTAATGTTTTCAAAGAGTTATTTGTATTTACAAACTAGCGTTAAAAAGTAGTGAAAAAAGCTAGATTTTGCATGTAAATCGCTATGTAATTAAAAGTTGTGTAAAACATAAAATCTTAAATAAAACTTTGTCAAAACTTCTGAAACTAGTTAAAATCAATAAGATTTGATTGATTTCATATCGATTTTCAATAATTTCATTGTTTTTCTAATGTTTTCAAACAGTTATTGATATTTACAAACTAGCGTTAAAAAGTAGTCAAAACAGCTAGATTTTGCATGTAAATCGCAATATAAGTAAAAGTTGTGTAAAACATAAAATCTTAAATATGACTTTGTCAAAACATCTGAAACTAGTTAAAATCAATAAGTGTTGATTGATTTCATATCGATTTTCAATAATTTCATTGTTTTTCTAATGTTTTCAAAGAGTTATTGATATTTACAAACTAGCGTTGAAAAAGTAGTGAAAAAAGCTAGATTTTCAATGTAAATCGCTATGTAATTAAAATTTGTGTAAAACATAAAATCTTAAATAAAACTTTGTCAAAACTTCTGAAACTAGTTAAAATAAATAAGATTTGATTGATTTCATATCGATTTTCAATAATTTCATTGTTTTTCTAATGTTTTCAAAGAGTTATTGATATTTACAAACTTGCGTTAAAAAGTAGTGAAAAAAGCTAGATTTTGCATGTAAATCGCTATGTAATTAAAAGTTGTGTAAAACATAATATCTTAAATATAACTTTGTCAAAACATCTGAAACTAGTTAAAATCAATAAGTTTTGATTGATTTCATATCGATTTTCAATAATTTCATTGTTTTTATAATGTTTTCAAACAGTTATTGATATTTACAAACTAGCGTTGAAAAAGTAGTGAAAAAAGCTAGATTTTGCATGTAAATCGCTATGTAATTAAAAGTTGTGTAAAACATAAAATCTTAAATAAAACTTTGTCAAAACTTCTGAAACTAGTTAAAATCAATAAGATTTTATTGATTTCATATCGATTTTCAATAATTTCATTGTTTTTCTAATGTTTTCAAACAGTTATTGATATTTACAAACTAGCGTTAAAAAGTAGTCAAAACAGCTAGATTTTGCATGTAAATCGCAAGATAAGTAAAATTTGTGTAAAACATAAAATCTTAAATATAACTTTGTCAAAACATCTGAAACTAGTTAAAATCAATAAGTTTTGATTGATTTCATATCGATTTTCAATAATTTCATTGTTTTTCTAATGTTTTCAAAGAGTTATTGATATTTACAAACTAGCGTTAAAAAGTAGTGAAAAAAGCTAGATTTTGCATGTAAATCGCTATGTAATTAAAAGTTGTGTAAAACATAAAATCTTAAATAAAACTTTGTCAAAGCTTCTGAAACTAGTTAAAATCAATAAGATTTGATTGATTTCATATCGATTTTCAATAATTTCATTGTTTTTCTAATGTTTTCAAACAGTTATTGATATTTACAAACTAGCGTTAAAAAGTAGTCAAAACAGCTAGATTTTGCATGTAAATCGCAATATAAGTAAAAGTTGTGTAAAACATAAAATCTTAAATATAACTTTGCCAAAACATCTGAAACTAGTTAAAATCAATAAGTTTTGATTGATTTCATATCGATTTTCAATAATTTCATTGTTTTTCTAATGTTTTCAAACAGTTATTGATATTTACAACTAGCGTTAAAAAGTAGTCAAAATAGCTAGATTTTGCATGTAAATCGCTATATAAGTAAAAGTTGTGTATAACATAAAATCTTAAATATAACTTTGTCAAAACATCTGAAACTAGTTAAAATCAATAAGATTTGATTGATTTCATATCGATTTTCAATAATTTCATTGTTTTTCTAATGTTTTCAAAGAGTTATTGATATTTACAAACTAGCGTTAAAAAGTAGTGAAAAAAGCTAGATTTTGCATGTAAATCGCTATGTAATTAAAAGTTGTGTAAAACATAAAATCTTAAATATAACTTTGTCAAAACATCTGAAACTAGTTAAAATCAATAAGTTTTGATTGATTTCATATCGATTTTCAATAATTTCATTGTTTTTATAATGTTTTCAAACAGTTATTGATATTTACAAACTAGCGTTGAAAAAGTAGTGAAAAAAGCAATATTTTGCATGTAAATCGCTATGTAATTAAAAGTTGTGTAAAACATAAAATCTTAAATAAAACTTTGTCAAAACTTCTGAAGCTAGTTAAAATCAATAAGTTTTGATTGATTTCATATCGATTTTCAATAATTTCATTGTTTTTCTAATGTTTTCAAACAGTTATTGATATTTACAAACTAGCGTTAAAAAGTAGTCAAAATAGCTAGATTTTGCATGTAAATCGCTATATAAGTAAAAGTTGTGTAAAACATAAAATCTTAAATATAACTTTGTCAAAACATCTGAAACTAGTTAAAATCAATAAGTTTTGATTGATTTCATATCGATTTTCAATAATTTCATTGTTTTTCTAATGTTTTCAAAGAGTTATTGATATTTACAAACTAGCGTTAAAAAGTAGTGAAAAAAGCTAGATTTTGCATGTAAATCGCTATGTAATTAAAAGTTGTGTAAAACATAAAATCTTAAATAAAACTTTGTCAAAACTTCTGAAACTAGTTAAAATCAATAAGATTTGATTGATTTCATATCGATTTTCAATAATTTCATTGTTTTTCTAATGTTTTCAAAGAGTTATTGATATTTACAAACTAGCGTTAAAAAGTAGTGAAAAAAGCTAGATTTTGCATGTAAATCGCTATGTAATTAAAAGTTGTGTAAAACATAAAATCTTAAATAAAACTTTGTCAAAACTTCTGAAACTAGTTAAAATCAATAAGTTTTGATTGATTTCATATCGATTTTCAATAATTTCATTGTTTTTCTAATGTTTTCAAACAGTTATTGATATTTACAAACTAGCGTTAAAAAGTAGTCAAAACAGCTAGATTTTGCATGTAAATCGCTATGTAATTAAAAGTTGTGTAAAACATAAAATCTTAAATATAACTTTATCAAAACATCTGAAACTAGTTAAAATCAATAAGTTTTGATTGATTTCATATCGATTTTCAATAATTTCATTGTTTTTATAATGTTTTCAAACAGTTATTGATATTTACAAACTAGCGTTGAAAAAGTAGTGAAAAAAGCTAGATTTTGCATGCAAATCGCTATGTAATTAAAAGTTGTGTAAAACATAAAATCTTAAATAAAACTTTGTCAAAACTTCTGAAACTAGTTAAAATCAATAAGTTTTGATTGATTTCATATCGATTTTCAATAATTTCATTGTTTTTCTAATGTTTTCAAACAGTTATTGATATTTACAAACTAGCGTTAAAAAGTAGTCAAAATAGCTAGATTTTGCATGTAAATCGCTATATAAGTAAAAGTTGTGTAAAACATAAAATCTTAAATATAACTTTGTCAAAACATCTGAAACTAGTTAAAATCAATAAGTTTTGATTGATTTCATATCGATTTTCAATAATTTCATTGTTTTTATAATGTTTTCAAAAAGTTATTGATATTTACAAACTAGCGTTGAAAAAGTAGTGAAAAAAGCTAGATTTTCAATGTAAATCGCTATGTAATTAAAAGTTGTGTAAAACATAAAATCTTAAATAAAACTTTGTCAAAACTTCTGAAACTAGTTAAAATCAATAAGATTTTATTGATTTCATATCGATTTTCAATAATTTCATTGTTTTTCTAATGTTTTCAAACAGTTATTGATATTTACAAACTAGAGTTAAAAAGTAGTCAAAACAGCTAGATTTTGCATGTAAATCGCAATATAAGTAAAAGTTGTGTAAAACATAAAATCTTAAATATAACTTTGTCAAAACATCTGAAACTAGTTAAAATCAATAAGTTTTGATTGATTTCATATCGATTTTCAATAATTTCATTGTTTTTCTAATGTTTTCAAACAGTTATTGATATTTACAAACGAGCGTTAAAAAGTATTTAAAATAGCTAGATTTTGCATGTAAATCGCTATATAAGTAAAAGTTGTGTAAAACATAAAATCTTAAATATAACTTTCTCAAAACATCTGAAACTAGTTAAAATCAATAAGTGTTGATTGATTTCCTATCGATTTTCAATAATTTCATTGTTTTTCTAATGTTTTCAAAGAGTTATTGATATTTACAAACTAGCGTTAAAAAGTAGTGAAAAAAGCTAGATTTTGCATGTAAATCGCTATGTAATTAAAAGTTGTGTAAAACATAAAATCTTAAATAAAACTTTGTCAAAACTTCTGAAACTAGTTAAAATCAATAAGTTTTGATTGATTTCATATCGATTTTCAATAATTTCATTGTTTTTCTAATGTTTTTAAACAGTTATTGATATTTACAAACTAGCGTTAAAAAGTAGTCAAAACAGCTAGATTTTGCATGTAAATCGATATGTAATTAAAAGTTGTGTAAAACATAAAATCTTAAATATAACTTTGTCAAAACATCTGAAACTAGTTAAAATCAATAAGTTTTGATTGATTTCATATCGATTTTCAATAATTTCATTGTTTTTATAATGTTTTCAAACAGTTATTGATATTTACAAACTAGCGTTGAAAAAGTAGTGAAATAAGCTAGATTTTGCATGTAAATCGCTATGTAATTAAAAGTTGTGTAAAACATAAAATCTTAAATAAAACTTTGTCAAAACTTCTGAAACTAGTTAAAATCAATAAGTTTTGATTGATTTCATATCGATTTTCAATAATTTCATTGTTTTTCTAATGTTTTCAAACAGTTATTGATATTTACAAACTAGCGTTAAAAAGTAGTCAAAATAGCTATATTTTGCATGTAAATCGCTATATAAGTAAAAGTTGTGTAAAACATAAAATCTTAAATATAACTTTGTCAAAACATCTGAAACTAGTTAAAATCAATAAGTTTTGATTGATTTCATATCGATTTTCAATAATTTCATTGTTTTTCTAATGTTTTCAAAAAGTTATTGATATTTACAAACTAGCGTTGAAAAAGTAGTGAAAAAAGCTAGATTTTCAATGTAAATCGCTATGTAATTAAAAGTTGTGTAAAACATAAAATCTTAAATAAAACTTTGTCAAAACTTCTGAAACTAGTTAAAATCAATAAGATTTTATTGATTTCATATCGATTTTCAATAATTTCATTGTTTTTCTAATGTTTTCAAACAGTTATTGATATTTACAAACTAGCGTTAAAAAGTAGTCAAAACAGCTAGATTTTCAATGTAAATCGCTATGTAATTAAAAGTTGTGTAAAACATAAAATCTTAAATAAAACTTTGTCAAAACTTCTGAAACTAGTTAAAATCAATAAGTTTTGATTGATTTCATATCGATTTTCAATAATTTCATTGTTTTTCTAATGTTTTCAAAGAGTTATTGATATTTACAAACTAGCGTTAAAAAGTAGTAAAAAAAGCTAGATTTTGCATGTAAATCGCTATGTAATTAAAAGTTGTGTAAAACATAAAATCTTAAATATAACTTTGTCAAAACATCTGAAACTAGTTAAAATCAATAAGTTTTGATTGATTTCATATCGATTTTCAATAATTTCATTGTTTTTATAATGTTTTCAAACAGTTATTGATATTTACAAACTAGCGTTGAAAACGTAGTGAATAAAGCTAGATTTTGCCTGTAAATCGCTATGTAATTAAAAGTTGTGTAAAACATAAAATCTTAAATAAAACTTTGTCAAAACTTCTGAAACTAGTTAAAATCAATAAGTTTTGATTGATTTCATATCGATTTTCAATAATTTCATTGTTTTTCTAATGTTTTCAAACAGTTATTGATATTTAGAAACTAGCGTTAAAAAGTAGTCAAAATAGCTAGATTTTGCATGTAAATCGCTATATAAGTAAAAGTTGTGTAAAACATAAAATCTTAAATATAACTTTGTCAAAACATCTGAAACTAGTTAAAATCAATAAGTTTTGATTGATTTCATATCGATTTTCAATAATTTCATTGTTTTTCTAATGTTTTCAAAAAGTTATTGATATTTACAAACTAGCGTTGAAAAAGTAGTGAAAAAAGCTAGATTTTCAATGTAAATCGCTATGTAATTAAAAGTTGTGTAAAACATAAAATCTTAAATAAAACTTTGTCAAAACTTCTGAAACTAGTTAAAATCAATAAGATTTGATTGATTTCATATCGATTTTCAATAATTTCATTGTTTTTCTAATGTTTTCAAAGAGTTATTGATATTTACAAACTAGCGTTAAAAAGTAGTGAAAAAAGCTAGATTTTGCATGTAAATCGCTATGTAATTAAAAGTTGTGTAAAACATAAAATCTTAAATAAAACTTTGTCAAAACTTCTGAAACTAGTTAAAATCAATAAGATTTGATTGATTTCATATCGATTTTCAATAATTTCATTGTTTTTCTAATGTTTTCAAAGAGTTATTGATATTTACAAACTAGCGTTAAAAAGTAGTATAAAAAGCTAGATTTTGCATGTAAATCGCTATGTAATTAAAAGTTGTGTAAAACATAAAATCTTAAATAAAACTTTGTCAAAACTTCTGAAACTAGTTAAAATCAATAAGTTTTGATTGATTTCATATCGATTTTCAATAATTTCATTGTTTTTCTAATGTTTTCAAACAGTTATTGATATTTACAAACTAGCGTTAAAAAGTAGTCAAAACAGCTAGATTTTGCATGTAAATCGCTATGTAATTAAAAGTTGTGTAAAACATAAAATCTTAAATATAACTTTGTCAAAACATCTGAAACTAGTTAAAATCAATAAGTTTTGATTGATTTCATATCGATTTTCAATAATTTCATTGTTTTTGTAATGTTTTCAAAAAGTTATTGATATTTACAAACTAGCGTTGAAAAAGTAGTGAAAAAAGCAAGATTTTCAATGTAAATCGCTATGTAATTAAAAGTTGTGTAAAACATAAAATCTTAAATAAAACTTTGTCAAAACTTCTGAAACTAGTTAAAATCAATAAGATTTTATTGATTTCATATCGATTTTCAATAATTTCATTGTTTTTCTAATGTTTTCAAACAGTTATTGATATTTACAAACTAGCGTTAAAAAGTAGTCAAAACAGCTAGATTTTGCATGTAAATCGCAATATAAGTAAAAGTTGTGTAAAACATAAAATCTTAAATAAAACTTTGTCAAAACATCTGAAACTAGTTAAAATCAATAAGTTTTGATTGATTTCATATCGATTTTCAATAATTTCATTGTTTTTCTAATGTTTTCAAAGAGTTATTGATATTTACAAACTAGCGTTAAAAAGTAGTGAAAAAAGCTAGATTTTGCATGTAAATCGCTATGTAATTAAAAGTTGTGTAAAACATAAAATCTTAAATAAAACTTTGTCAAAACTTCTGAAACTAGTTAAAATCAATAAGATTTGATTGATTTCATATCGATTTTCAATAATTTCATTGTTTTTCTAATGTTTTCAAACAGTTATTGATATTTACAAACTAGCGTTAAAAAGTAGTCAAAACAGCTAGATTTTGCATGTAAATCGCAATATAAGTAAAAGTTGTGTAAAACATAAAATCTTAAATATAACTTTGTCAAAACATCTGAAACTAGTTAAAATCAATAAGTTTTGATTGATTTCATATCGATTTTCAATAATTTCATTGTTTTTCTAATGTTTTCAAACAGTTATTGATATTTACAAACTAGCGTTAAAAAGTAGTCAAAATAGCTAGATTTTGCATGTAAATCGCTATATAAGTAAAAGTTGTGTAAAACATAAAATCTTAAATATAACTTTGTCAAAACATCTGAAACTAGTTAAAATCAATAAGATTTGATTGATTTCATATCGATTTTCAATAATTTCATTGTTTTTCTAATGTTTTCAAAGAGTTATTGATATTTAGAAACTAGCGTTAAAAAGTAGTGAAAAAAGCTAGATTTTGCATGTAAATCGCTATGTAATTAAAAGTTGTGTAAAACATAAAATCTTAAATATAACTTTGTCAAAACATCTGAAACTAGTTAAAATCAATAAGTTTTGATTGATTTCATATCGATTTTCAATAATTTCATTGTTTTTCTAATGTTTTCAAAAAGTTATTGATATTTACAAACTAGCGTTGAAAAAGTACTGAAAAAAGCAAGATTTTCAATGTAAATCGCTATGTAATTAAAAGTTGTGTAAAACATAAAATCTTAAATAAAACTTTGTCAAAACTTCTGAAACTAGTTAAAATCAATAAGATTTGATTGATTTCATATAGATTTTCAATAATTTCATTGTTTTTCTAATGTTTTCAAACAGTTATTGATATTTACAAACTAGCGTTAAAAAGTAGTCAAAACACCTAGATTTTCAATGTAAATCGCTATGTAATTAAAAGTTGTGTAAAACATAAAATCTTAAATAAAACTTTGTCAAAACTTCTGAAACTAGTTAAAATCAATAAGATTTTATTGATTTCATATCGATTTTCAATAATTTCATTGTTTTTCTAATGTTTTCAAAGAGTTATTGATATTTACAAACTAGCGTTAAAAAGTAGTGAAAAAAGCTAGATTTTGCATGTAAATCGCTATGTAATTAAAAGTTGTGTAAAACATAAAATCTTAAATAAAACTTTGTCAAAACTTCTGAAACTAGTTAAAATCAATAAGATTTGATTGATTTCATATCGATTTTCAATAATTTCATTGTTTTTCTAATGTTTTCAAAGAGTTATTGATATTTACAAACTATCGTTAAAAAGTAGTGAAAAAAGCTAGATTTTGCATGTAAATCGCTATGTAATTAAAAGTTGTGTAAAACATAAAATCTTAAATAAAACTTTGTCAAAACTTCTGAAACTAGTTAAAATCAATAAGTTTTAATTGATTTCATATCGATTTTCAATAATTTCATTGTTTTTCTAATGTTTTCAAACAGTTATTGATATTTACAAACTAGCGTTAAAAAGTAGTCAAAACAGCTAGATTTTGCATGTAAATCGCTATGTAATTAAAAGTTGTGTAAAACATAAAATCTGAAATATAACTTTGTCAAAACATCTGAAACTAGTTAAAATCAATAAGTTTTGATTGATTTCATATCGATTTTCAATAATTTCATTGTTTTTCTAATGTTTTCAAAAAGTTATTGATATTTACAAACTAGCGTTGAAAAAGTAGTGAAAAAAGCAAGATTTACAATGTAAATCGCTATGTAATTAAAAGTTGTGTAAAACATAAAATCTTAAATAAAACTTTGTCAAAACTTCTGAAACTAGTTAAAATCAATAAGATTTTATTGATTTCATATCGATTTTCAATAATTTCATTGTTTTTCTAATGTTTTCAAACAGTTATTGATATTTACAAACTAGCGTTAAAAAGTAGTCAAAACACCTAGATTTTGCATGTAAATCGCAATATAAGTAAAAGTTGTGTAAAACATAAAATCTGAAATATAACTTTGTCAAAACATCTGAAACTAGTTAAAATCAATAAGTTTTGATTGATTTCATATCGATTTTCAATAATTTCATTGTTTTTCTAATGTTTTCAAAGAGTTATTGATATTTACAAACTAGCGTTAAAAAGTAGTGAAAAAAGCTAGATTTTGCATGTAAATCGCTATGTAATTAAAAGTTGTGTAAAACATAAAATCTTAAATAAAACTTTGTCAAAACTTCTGAAACTAGTTAAAATCAATAAGATTTGATTGATTTCATATCGATTTTCAATAATTTCATTGTTTTTCTAATGTTTTCAAACAGTTATTGATATTTACAAACTAGCGTTGAAAAAGTAGTGAAAAAAGCTAGATTTTGCATGTAAATCGCTATGTAATTAAAAGTTGTGTAAAACATAAAATCTTAAATAAAACTTTGTCAAAACTTCTGAAACTAGTTAAAATCAATAAGATTTGATTGATTTCATATCGATTTTCAATAATTTCATTGTTTTTCTAATGTTTTCAAACAGTTATTGATATTTACAAACTAGCGTTAAAAAGTAGTCAAAACAGCTAGATTTTGCATGTAAATCGCAATATAAGTAAAAGTTGTGTAAAACATAAAATCTTAAATATAACTTTGTCAAAACATCTGAAACTAGTTAAAATCAATAAGTTTTGATTGATTTCATATCGATTTTCAATAATTTCATTGTTTTTCTAATGTTTTCAAACAGTTATTGATATTTACAAACTAGCGTTAAAAAGTAGTCAAAATAGCTAGATTTTGCATGTAAATCGCTATATAAGTAAAAGTTGTGTAAAACATAAAATCTTAAATATAACTTTGTCAAAACATCTGAAACTAGTTAAAATCAATAAGTTTTGATTGATTTCATATCGATTTTCAATAATTTCATTGTTTTTCTAATGTTTTCAAACAGTTATTGATATTTACAAACTAGCGTTGAAAAAGTAGTGAAAAAAGCTAGATTTTGCATGTAAATCTCTATGTAATTAAAAGTTGTGTAAAACATAAAATCTTAAATAAAACTTTGTCAAAACTTCTGAAACTAGTTAAAATCAATAAGATTTGATTGATTTCATATCGATTTTCAATAATTTCATTGTTTTTCTAATGTTTTCAAACAGTTATTGATATTTACAAACTAGCGTTAAAAAGTAGTCAAAACAGCTAGATTTTGCATGTAAATCGCAATATAAGTAAAAGTTGTGTAAAACATAAAATCTTAAATATAACTTTGTCAAAACATCTGAAACTAGTTAAAATCAATAAGTTTTGATTGATTTCATATCGATTTTCAATAATTTCATTGTTTTTCTAATGTTTTCAAACAGTTATTGATATTTACAAACTAGCGTTGAAAAAGTAGTGAAAAAAGCTAGATTTTGCATGTAAATCGCTATGTAATTAAAAGTTGTGTAAAACATAAAATCTTAAATAAAACTTTGTCAAAACTTCTGAAACTAGTTAAAATCAATAAGATTTTATTGATTTCATATCGATTTTCAATAATTTCATTGTTTCTCTAATGTTTTCAAACAGTTATTGATATTTACAAACTAGCGTTAAAAAGTAGTCAAAACACCTAGATTTTGCATGTAAATCGCAATATAAGTAAAAGTTGTGTAAAACATAAAATCTGAAATATAACTTTGTCAAAACATCTGAAACTAGTTAAAATCAATAAGTTTTGATTGATTTCATATCGATTTTCAATAATTTCATTGTTTTTCTAATGTTTTCAAAGAGTTATTGATATTTACAAACTAGCGTTAAAAAGTAGTGAAAAAAGCTAGATTTTGCATGTAAATCGCTATGTAATTAAAAGTTGTGTAAAACATAAAATCTTAAATAAAACTTTGTCGAAACTTCTGAAACTAGTTAAAATCAATAAGATTTGATTGATTTCATATCGATTTTCAATAATTTCATTGTTTTTCTAATGTTTTCAAACAGTTATTGATATTTACAAACTAGCGTTAAAAAGTAGTCAAAACAGCTAGATTTTGCATGTAAATCGCTATATAAGTAAAAGTTGTGTAAAACATAAAATCTTAAATATAACTTTGTCAAAACATCTGAAACTAGTTAAAATCAATAAGTGTTGATTGATTTCATATCGATTTTCAACAATTTCATTGTTTCTCTAATGTTTTCAAACAGTTATTGATATTTACAAACTAGCGTTAAAAAGTAGTCAAAACACCTAGATTTTGCATGTAAATCGCAATATAAGTAAAAGTTGTGTAAAACATAAAATCTGAAATATAACTTTGTCAAAACATCTGAAACTAGTTAAAATCAATAAGTTTTGATTGATTTCATATCGATTTTCAATAATTTCATTGTTTTTCTAATGTTTTCAAAGAGTTATTGATATTTACAAACTAGCGTTAAAAAGTAGTGAAAAAAGCTAGATTTTGCATGTAAATCGCTATGTAATTAAAAGTTGTGTAAAACATAAAATCTTAAATAAAACTTTGTCGAAACTTCTGAAACTAGTTAAAATCAATAAGATTTGATTGATTTCATATCGATTTTCAATAATTTCATTGTTTTTCTAATGTTTTCAAACAGTTATTGATATTTACAAACTAGCGTTAAAAAGTAGTCAAAACAGCTAGATTTTGCATGTAAATCGCTATATAAGTAAAAGTTGTGTAAAACATAAAATCTTAAATATAACTTTGTCAAAACATCTGAAACTAGTTAAAATCAATAAGTGTTGATTGATTTCATATCGATTTTCAACAATTTCATTGTTTTTCTAATGTTTTCAAAGAGTTATTGATATTTACAAACTAGCGTTGAAAAAGTAGTGAAAAAAGCTAGATTTTCAATGTAAATCGCTATGTAATTAAAAGTTGTGTAAAACATAAAATCTTAAATAAAACTTTGTCAAAACTTCTGAAACTAGTTAAAATCAATAAGATTTGATTGATTTCATATCGATTTTCAATAATTTCATTGTTTTTCTAATGTTTTCAAAGAGTTATTGATATTTACAAACTAGCGTTAAAAAGTAGTGAAAAAAGCTAGATTTTGCATGTAAATCGCTATGTAATTAAAAGTTGTGTAAAACATAAAATCTTAAATAAAACTTTGTCAAAACTTCTGAAACTAGTTAAAATCAATAAGATTTGATTGATTTCATATCGATTTTCAATAATTTCATTGTTTTTCTAATGTTTTCAAAGAGTTATTGATATTTACAAACTAGCGTTAAAAAGTAGTGAAAAAAGCTAGATTTTGCATGTAAATCGCTATGTAATTAAAAGTTGTGTAAAACATAAAATCTTAAATAAAACTTTGTCAAAACTTCTGAAACTAGTTAAAATCAATAAGTTTTGATTGATTTCATATCGATTTTCAATAATTTCATTGTTTTTCTAATGTTTTCAAACAGTTATTGATATTTACAAACTAGCGTTGAAAAAGTAGTGAAAAAAGCTAGATTTTGCATGTAAATCGCTATGTAATTAAAAGTTGTGTAAAACATAAAATCTTAAATAAAACTTTGCCAAAACTTCTGAAACTAGTTAAAATCAATAAGATTTGATTGATTTCATATCGATTTTCAATAATTTCATTGTTTTTCTAATGTTTTCAAAGAGTTATTGATATTTACAAACTAGCGTTAAAAAGTAGTGAAAAAAGCTAGATTTTGCATGTAAATCGCTATGTAATTAAAAGTTGTGTAAAACATAAAATCTTAAATATAACTTTGTCAAAACATCTGAAACTAGTTAAAATCAATAAGTTTTGATTGATTTCATATCGATTTTCAATAATTTCATTGTTTTTCTAATGTTTTCAAAAAGTTATTGATATTTACAAAATAGCGTTGAAAAAGTAGTGAAAAAAGCTAGATTTTCAATGTAAATCGCTATGTAATTAAAAGTTGTGTAAAACATAAAATCTTAAATAAAACTTTGTCAAAACTTCTGAAACTAGTTAAAATCAATAAGATTTTATTGATTTCATATCGATTTTCAATAATTTCATTGTTTTTCTAATGTTTTCAAACAGTTATTGATATTTACAAACTAGCGTTAAAAAGTAGTCAAAACACCTAGATTTTGCATGTAAATCGCAATATAAGTAAAAGTTGTGTAAAACATAAAATCTTAAATATAACTTTGTCAAAACATCTGAAACTAGTTAAAATCAATAAGTTTTGATTGATTTCATATCGATTTTCAATAATTTCATTGTTTTTCTAATGTTTTCAAAGAGTTATTGATATTTACAAACTAGCGTTAAAAAGTAGTGAAAAAAGCTAGATTTTGCATGTAAATCGCTATGTAATTAAAAGTTGTGTAAAACATAAAATCTTAAATAAAACTTTGTCAAAACTTCTGAAACTAGTTAAAATCAATAAGATTTGATTGATTTCATATCGATTTTCAATAATTTCATTGTTTTTCTAATGTTTTCAAACAGTTATTGATATTTACAAACTAGCGTTAAAAAGTAGTCAAAACAGCTAGATTTTGCATGTAAATCGCAATATAAGTAAAAGTTGTGTAAAACATAAAATCTTAAATATAACTTTGTCAAAACATCTGAAACTAGTTAAAATCAATAAGTTTTGATTGATTTCATATCGATTTTCAATAATTTCATTGTTTTTCTAATGTTTTCAAACAGTTATTGATATTTACAAACTAGCGTTAAAAAGTAGTCAAAATAGCTAGATTTTGCATGTAAATCGCAATATAAGTAAAAGTTGTGTAAAACATAAAATCTTAAATAAAACTTTGTCAAAACTTCTGAAACTAGTTAAAATCAATAAGATTTGATTGATTTCATATCGATTTTCAATAATTTCATTGTTTTTCTAATGTTTTCAAAGAGTTATTGATATTTACAAACTAGCGTTAAAAAGTAGTCAAAACAGCTAGATTTTGCATGTAAATCGCAATATAAGTAAAAGTTGTGTAAAACATAAAATCTTAAATATAACTTTGTCAAAACATCTGAACCTAGTTAAAATCAATAAGTTTTGATTGATTTCATATCGATTTTCAATAATTTCATTGTTTTTCTAATGTTTTCAAACAGTTATTGATATTTACAAACTAGCGTTGAAAAAGTACTGAAAAAAGCAAGATTTTCAATGTAAATCGCTATGTAATTAAAAGTTGTGTAAAACATAAAATCTTAAATAAAACTTTGTCAAAACTTCTGAAACTAGTTAAAATCAATAAGATTTTATTGATTTCATATCGATTTTCAATAATTTCATTGTTTTTCTAATGTTTTCAAACAGTTATTGATATTTACAAACTAGCGTTAAAAAGTAGTCAAAACAGCTAGATTTTGCATGTAAATCGCAATATAAGTAAAAGTTGTGTAAAACATAAAATCTGAAATATAACTTTGTCAAAACATCTGAAACTAGTTAAAATCAATAAGTTTTGATTGATTTCATATCGATTTTCAATAATTTCATTGTTTTTCTAATGTTTTCAAACAGTTATTGATATTTACAAACTAGCGTTAAAAAGTAGTCAAAATAGCTAGATTTTGCATGTAAATCGCTATATAAGTAAAAGTTGTGTAAAACATAAAATCTTAAATATAACTTTGTCAAAACATCTGAAACTAGTTAAAATCAATAAGATTTGATTGATTTCATATCGATTTTCAATAATTTCATTGTTTTTCTAATGTTTTCAAAGAGTTATTGATATTTACAAACTAGCGTTGAAAAAGTAGTGAAAAAAGCTAGATTTTCAATGTAAATCGCTATGTAATTAAAATTTGTGTAAAACATAAAATCTTAAATAAAACTTTGTCAAAACTTCTGAAACTAGTTAAAATCAATAAGATTTGATTGATTTCATATCGATTTTCAATAATTTCATTGTTTTTCTAATGTTTTCAAAGAGTTATTGATATTTACAAACTACCGTTAAAAAGTAGTGAAAAAAGCTAGATTTTGCATGTAAATCGCTATGTAATTAAAAGTTGTGTAAAACATAAAATCTTAAATAAAACTTTGTCAAAACTTCTGAAGCTAGTTAAAATCAATAAGTTTGGATTGATTTCATATCGATTTTCCATAATTTCATTGTTTTTCTAATGTTTTCAAACAGTTATTGATATTTACAAACTAGCGTTAAAAAGTAGTCAAAATAGCTAGATTTTGCATGTAAATCGCAATATAAGTAAAAGTTGTGTAAAACATAAAATCTTAAATATAACTTTGTCAAAACTTCTGAAACTAGTTAAAATCAATAAGATTTGATTGATTTCATATCGATTTTCAATAATTTCATTGTTTTTCTAATGTTTTCAAACAGTTATTGATATTTACAAACGAGCGTTAAAAAGTAGTCAAAACAGCTAGATTTTGCATGTAAATCGCAATATAAGTAAAAGTTGTGTAAAACATAAAATCTTAAATAAAACTTTGTCAAAACTTCTGAAACTAGTTAAAATCAATAAGTTTTGATTGATTCCATATCGATTTTCAATAATTTCATTGTTTTTCTAATGTTTTCAAACAGTTATTGATATTTACATACTAGCGTTAAAAAGTAGTCAAAACAGCTAGATTTTGCATGTAAATCGCTATGTAATTAAAAGTTGTGTAAAACATAAAATCTTAAATATAACTTTGTCAAAACATCTGAAACTAGTTAAAATCAATAAGTTTTGATTGATTTCATATCGATTTTCAATAATTTCATTGTTTTTATAATGTTTTCAAACAGTTATTGATATTTACAAACTAGCGTTGAAAAAGTAGTGAAAAAAGCTAGATTTTGCATGTAAATCGCTATGTAATTAAAAGTTGTGTAAAACATAAAATCTTAAATAAAACTTTGTCAAAACTTCTGAAACTAGTTAAAATCAATAAGTTTTGATTGATTTCATATCGATTTTCAATAATTTCATTGTTTTTCTAATGTTTTCAAACAGTTATTGATATTTACAAACGAGCGTTAAAAAGTAGTCAAAACAGCTAGATTTTGCATGTAAATCGCAATATAAGTAAAAGTTGTGTAAAACATAAAATCTTAAATATAACTTTGTCAAAACATCTGAAACTAGTTAAAATCAATAAGTTTTGATTGATTTCATATCGATTTTCAATTATTTCATTGTTTTTCTAATGTTTTCAAACAGTTATTGATATTTACAAACTAGCGTTGAAAAAGTAGTGAAAAAAGCTAGATTTTGCATGTAAATCGCTATGTAATTAAAAGTTGTGTAAAACATAAAATCTTAAATAAAACTTTGTCAAAACTTCTGAAACTAGTTAAAATCAATAAGTTTTGATTGATTTCATATCGATTTTCAATAATTTCATTGTTTTTCTAATGTTTTCAAACAGTTATTGATATTTACAAACTAGCGTTAAAAAGTAGTCAAAACAGCTAGATTTTGCATGTAAATCGCTATATAAGTAAAAGTTGTGTAAAACATAAAATCTTAAATATAACTTTGTCAAAACATCTGAACCTAGTTAAAATCAATAAGTTTTGATTGATTTCATATCGATTTTCAATAATTTCATTGTTTTTCTAATGTTTTCAAACAGTTATTGATATTTACAAACTAGCGTTGAAAAAGTACTGAAAAAAGCAAGATTTTCAATGTAAATCGCTATGTAATTAAAAGTTGTGTAAAACATAAAATCTTAAATAAAACTTTGTCAAAACTTCTGAAACTAGTTAAAATCAATAAGATTTTATTGATTTCATATCGATTTTCAATAATTTCATTGTTTTTCTAATGTTTTCAAACAGTTATTGATATTTACAAACTAGCGTTAAAAAGTAGTCAAAACAGCTAGATTTTGCATGTAAATCGCAATATAAGTAAAAGTTGTGTAAAACATAAAATCTGAAATATAACTTTGTCAAAACATCTGAAACTAGTTAAAATCAATAAGTTTTGATTGATTTCATATCGATTTTCAATAATTTCATTGTTTTTCTAATGTTTTCAAACAGTTATTGATATTTACAAACTAGCGTTAAAAAGTAGTCAAAATAGCTAGATTTTGCATGTAAATCGCTATATAAGTAAAAGTTGTGTAAAACATAAAATCTTAAATATAACTTTGTCAAAACATCTGAAACTAGTTAAAATCAATAAGATTTGATTGATTTCATATCGATTTTCAATAATTTCATTGTTTTTCTAATGTTTTCAAAGAGTTATTGATATTTACAAACTAGCGTTGAAAAAGTAGTGAAAAAAGCTAGATTTTCAATGTAAATCGCTATGTAATTAAAATTTGTGTAAAACATAAAATCTTAAATAAAACTTTGTCAAAACTTCTGAAACTAGTTAAAATCAATAAGATTTGATTGATTTCATATCGATTTTCAATAATTTCATTGTTTTTCTAATGTTTTCAAAGAGTTATTGATATTTACAAACTACCGTTAAAAAGTAGTGAAAAAAGCTAGATTTTGCATGTAAATCGCTATGTAATTAAAAGTTGTGTAAAACATAAAATCTTAAATAAAACTTTGTCAAAACTTCTGAAGCTAGTTAAAATCAATAAGTTTGGATTGATTTCATATCGATTTTCCATAATTTCATTGTTTTTCTAATGTTTTCAAACAGTTATTGATATTTACAAACTAGCGTTAAAAAGTAGTCAAAATAGCTAGATTTTGCATGTAAATCGCAATATAAGTAAAAGTTGTGTAAAACATAAAATCTTAAATATAACTTTGTCAAAACTTCTGAAACTAGTTAAAATCAATAAGATTTGATTGATTTCATATCGATTTTCAATAATTTCATTGTTTTTCTAATGTTTTCAAACAGTTATTGATATTTACAAACGAGCGTTAAAAAGTAGTCAAAACAGCTAGATTTTGCATGTAAATCGCAATATAAGTAAAAGTTGTGTAAAACATAAAATCTTAAATAAAACTTTGTCAAAACTTCTGAAACTAGTTAAAATCAATAAGTTTTGATTGATTCCATATCGATTTTCAATAATTTCATTGTTTTTCTAATGTTTTCAAACAGTTATTGATATTTACATACTAGCGTTAAAAAGTAGTCAAAACAGCTAGATTTTGCATGTAAATCGCTATGTAATTAAAAGTTGTGTAAAACATAAAATCTTAAATATAACTTTGTCAAAACATCTGAAACTAGTTAAAATCAATAAGTTTTGATTGATTTCATATCGATTTTCAATAATTTCATTGTTTTTATAATGTTTTCAAACAGTTATTGATATTTACAAACTAGCGTTGAAAAAGTAGTGAAAAAAGCTAGATTTTGCATGTAAATCGCTATGTAATTAAAAGTTGTGTAAAACATAAAATCTTAAATAAAACTTTGTCAAAACTTCTGAAACTAGTTAAAATCAATAAGTTTTGATTGATTTCATATCGATTTTCAATAATTTCATTGTTTTTCTAATGTTTTCAAACAGTTATTGATATTTACAAACGAGCGTTAAAAAGTAGTCAAAACAGCTAGATTTTGCATGTAAATCGCAATATAAGTAAAAGTTGTGTAAAACATAAAATCTTAAATATAACTTTGTCAAAACATCTGAAACTAGTTAAAATCAATAAGTTTTGATTGATTTCATATCGATTTTCAATTATTTCATTGTTTTTCTAATGTTTTCAAACAGTTATTGATATTTACAAACTAGCGTTGAAAAAGTAGTGAAAAAAGCTAGATTTTGCATGTAAATCGCTATGTAATTAAAAGTTGTGTAAAACATAAAATCTTAAATAAAACTTTGTCAAAACTTCTGAAACTAGTTAAAATCAATAAGTTTTGATTGATTTCATATCGATTTTCAATAATTTCATTGTTTTTCTAATGTTTTCAAACAGTTATTGATATTTACAAACTAGCGTTAAAAAGTAGTCAAAACAGCTAGATTTTGCATGTAAATCGCTATATAAGTAAAAGTTGTGTAAAACATAAAATCTTAAATATAACTTTGTCAAAACATCTGAAACTAGTTAAAATCAATAAGTTTTGATTGATTTCATATCGATTTTCAATAATTTCATTGTTTTTCTAATGTTTTCAAAAAGTTATTTATATTTACAAACTAGCGTTGAAAAAGTAGTGAAAAAAGCTAGATTTTCAATGTAAATCGCTATGTAATTAAAAGTTGTGTAAAACATAAAATCTTAAATAAAACTTTCTCAAAACATCTGAAACTAGTTAAAATCAATAAGATTTGATTGATTTCATATCGATTTTCAATAATTTCATTGTTTTTCTAATGTTTTCAAACAGTTATTGATATTTACAAACTAGCGTTGAAAAAGTAGTGAAAAAAGCTAGATTTTGCATGTAAATCGCTATGTAATTAAAAGTTGTGTAAAACATAAAATCTTAAATAAAACTTTGTCAAAACTTCTGAAACTAGTTAAAATCAATAAGTTTTGATTGATTCCATAGCGATTTTCAATAATTTCATTGTTTTTCTAATGTTTTCAAACAGTTATTGATATTTACATACTAGCGTTAAAAAGTAGTCAAAACAGCTAGATTTTGCATGTAAATCGCTATGTAATTAAAAGTTGTGTAAAACATAAAATCTTAAATATAACTTTGTCAAAACATCTGAAACTAGTTAAAATCAATAAGTTTTGATTGATTTCATATCGATTTTTTAATAATTTCATTGTTTTTATAATGTTTTCAAACAGTTATTGATATTTACAAACTAGCGTTGAAAAAGTAGTGAAAAAAGCTAGATTTTGCATGTAAATCGCTATGTAATTAAAAGTTGTGTAAAACATAAAATCTTAAATAAAACTTTGTCAAAACTTCTGAAACTAGTTAAAATCAATAAGTTTTGATTGATTTCATATCGATTTTCAATAATTTCATTGTTTTTCTAATGTTTTCAAACAGTTATTGATATTTACAAACTAGCGTTAAAAAGTAGTCAAAATAGCTAGATTTTGCATGTAAATCGCTATATAAGTAAAAGTTGTGTAAAACATAAAATCTTAAATATAACTTTGTCAAAACATCTGAAACTAGTTAAAATCAATAAGTTTTGATTGATTTCATATCGATTTTCAATAATTTCATTGTTTTTCTAATGTTTTCAAAAAGTTATTGATATTTACAAACTAGCGTTGAAAAAGTAGTGAAAAAAGCTAGATTTTCAATGTAAATCGCTATGTAATTAAAAGTTGTGTAAAACATAAAATCTTAAATAAAACTTTGTCAAAACTTCTGAAACTAGTTAAAATCAATAAGATTTTATTGATTTCATATCGATTTTCAATAATTTCATTGTTTTTCTAATGTTTTCAAACAGTTATTGATATTTACAAACTAGCGTTAAAAAGTAGTCAAAACAGCTAGATTTTCAATGTAAATCGCTATGTAATTAAAAGTTGTGTAAAACATAAAATCTTAAATAAAACTTTGTCAAAACTTCTGAAACTAGTTAAAATCAATAAGTTTTGATTGATTTCATATCGATTTTCAATAATTTCATTGTTTTTCTAATGTTTTCAAACAGTTATTTATATTTACAAACTAGCGTTAAAAAGTAGTCAAAATAGCTAGATTTTGCATGTAAATCGCTATATAAGTAAAAGTTGTGTAAAACATAAAATCTTAAATATAACTTTGTCAAAACATCTGAAACTAGTTAAAATCAATAAGTTTTGATTGATTTCATATCGATTTTCAATAATTTCATTGTTTTTCTAATGTTTTCAAAAAGTTATTGATATTTACAAACTAGCGTTGAAAATGTAGTGAAAAAAGCTAGATTTTCAATGTAAATCGCTATGTAATTAAAAGTTGTGTAAAACATAAAATCTTAAATAAAACTTTGTCAAAACTTCTGAAACTAGTTAAAATCAATAAGATTTTATTGATTTCATATCGATTTTCAATAATTTCATTGTTTTTCTAATGTTTTCAAACAGTTATTGATATTTACAAACTAGAGTTAAAAAGTAGTCAAAACAGCTAGATTTTGCATGTAAATCGCTATATAAGTAAAAGTTGTGTAAAACATAAAATCTTAAATATAACTTTGTCAAAACATCTGAAACTAGTTAAAATCAATAAGTTTTGATTGATTTCATATCGATTTTCAATAATTTCATTGTTTTTCTAATGTTTTCAAACAGTTATTGATATTTACAAACTAGCGTTAAAAAGTAGTCAAAATAGCTAGATTTTGCATGTAAATCGCTATGTAATTAAAAGTTGTGTAAAACATAAAATCTTAAATATAACTTTGTCAAAACTTCTGAAACTAGTTAAAATCAATAAGATTTGATTGATTTCATATCGATTTTCAATAATTTCATTGTTTTTCTAATGTTTTCAAACAGTTATTGATATTTACAAACTAGCGTTAAAAAGTAGTCAAAACAGCTAGATTTTGCATGTAAATCGCAATATAAGTAAAAGTTGTGTAAAACATAAAATCTTAAATATAACTTTGTCAAAACATCTGAAACTAGTTAAAATCAATAAGTTTTGATTGATTTCATATCGATTTTCAATAATTTCATTGTTTTTCTAATGTTTTCAAACAGTTATTGATATTTACAAACTAGCGTTGAAAAAGTAGTGAAAAAAGCTAGATTTTGCATGTAAATCGCTATGTAATTAAAAGTTGTGTAAAACATAAAATCTTAAATAAAACATTGTCAAAACTTCTGAAACTAGTTAAAATCAATAAGATTTGATTGATTTCATATCGATTTTCAATAATTTCATTGTTTTTCTAATGTTTTCAAACAGTTATTGATATTTACAAACTAGCGTTAAAAAGTAGTCAAAACAGCTAGTTTTTGCATGTAAATCGCAATATAAGTAAAAGTTGTGTAAAACATAAAATCTTAAATATAACTTTGTCAAAACATCTGAAACTAGTTAAAATCAATAAGTTTTGATTGATTTCATATCGATTTTCAATAATTTCATTGTTTTTCTAATGTTTTCAAACAGTTATTGATATTTACAAACTAGCGTTAAAAAGTAGTCAAAACAGCTAGATTTTGCATGTAAATCGCAATATAAGTAAAAGTTGTGTAAAACATAAAATCTTAAATATAACTTTGTGAAAACATCTGAAACTAGTTAAAATCAATAAGTGTTGATTGATTTCATATCGATTTTCAATAATTTCATTGTTTTTCTAATGTTTTCAAAGAGTTATTGATATTTACAAACTAGCGTTAAAAAGTAGTCAAAATAGCTAGATTTTGCATGTAAATCGCTATATAAGTAAAAGTTGTGTAAAACATAAAATCTTAAATATAACTTTGTCAAAACATCTGAAACTATTTAAAATCAATAAGTTTTGATTGATTTCATATCGATTTTCAATAATTTCATTGTTTTTCTAATGTTTTCAAAAAGTTATTGATATTTACAAACTAGCGTTGAAAAAGTAGTGAAAAAAGCTAGATTTTCAATGTAAATCGCTATGTAATTAAAAGTTGTGTAAAACATAAAATCTTAAATAAAACTTTGTCAAAACTTCTGAAACTAGTTTAAATCAATAAGTTGTGATTGATTTCATATCGATTTTCAATAATTTCATTGTTTTTCTAATGTTTTCAAAGAGTTATTGATATTTACAAACTAGCGTTGAAAAAGTAGTGAAAAAAGCTAGATTTTGCATGTAAATCGCTATGTAATTAAAAGTTGTGTAAAACATAAAATCTTAAATAAAACTTTGCCAAAACTTCTGAAACTAGTTAAAATCAATAAGATTTGATTGATTTCATATCGATTTTCAATAATTTCATTGTTTTTCTAATGTTTTCAAAGAGTTATTGATATTTACAAACTAGCGTTGAAAAAGTAGTGAAAAAAGCTAGATTTTGCATGTAAATCGCTATGTAATTAAAAGTTGTGTAAAACATAAAATCTTAAATAAAACTTTGTCAAAACTTCTGAAACTAGTTAAAATCAATAAGTTTTGATTGATTTCATATCGATTTTCAATAATTTCATTGTTTTTCTAATGTTTTCAAACAGTTATTGATATTTACAAACTAGCGTTAAAAAGTAGTCAAAACAGCTAGATTTTGCATGTAAATCGCTATGTAATTAAAAGTTGTGTAAAACATAAAATCTTCAATAAAACTTTGTCAAAACTTCTGAAACTAGTTAAAATCAATAAGTTTTGATTGATTTCATATCGATTTTCAATAATTTCATTGTTTTTCTAATGTTTTCAAACAGTTATTGATATTTACAAACTAGCGTTAAAAAGTAGTCAAAATAGCTAGATTTTGCATGTAAATCGCTATATAAGTAAAAGTTGTGTAAAACATAAAATCTTAACTTTGTCAAAACATCTGAAACTAGTTAAAATCAATAAGTTTTGATTGATTTCGATTTCATATCGATTTTCAATAATTTCATTGTTTTTCTAATGTTTTCAAACAGTTATTGATATTTACAAACTAGCGTTGAAAAAGTAGTGAAAAAAGCTAGATTTTCAATGCAAATCGCTATGTAATTAAAAGTTGTGTAAAACATAAAATCTTAAATATAACTTTGTCAAAACATCTGAAACTAGTTAAAATCAATAAGTTTTGATTGATTTCATATCGATTTTCAATAATTTCATTGTTTTTCTAATGTTTTCAAACAGTTATTGATATTTACAAACTAGCATTGAAAAAGTAGTGAAAAAAGCTAGATTTTGCATGTAAATCGCTATGTAATTAAAAGTTGTGTAAAACATAAAATCTGAAATAAAACTTTGTCAAAACTTCTGAAACTAGTTAAAATCAATAAGATTTGATTGATTTCATATCGATTTTCAATAATTTCATTGTTTTTCTAATGTTTTCAAACAGTTATTGGTATTTACAAACTAGCGTTAAAAAGTAGTCAAAATAGCTAGATTTTGCATGTAAATCGCTATATAAGTAAAAGTTGTGTAAAACATAAAATCTTAAATATAACTTTGTCAAAACATCTGACACTAGTTAAAATCAATAAGTTTTGATTGATTTCATATCGATTTTCAATAATTTCATTGTTTTTCTAATGTTTTCAAACAGTTATTGATATTTACAAACTAGCGTTGAAAAAGTAGTGAAAAAAGCTAGATTTTCAATGCAAATCGCTATGTAATTAAAAGTTGTGTAAAACATAAAATCTTAAAGTAAACTTTGTCAAAACTTATGAAACTAGTTAAAATCAATAAGATTTGATTGATTTCATATCGATTTTCAATAATTTCATTGTTTTTCTAATGTTTTCAAACAGTTATTCATATTTACAAACTAGCGTTAAAAAGTAGTCAAAACAGCTAGATTTTGCATGTAAATCGCTATATAAGTAAAAGTTGTGTAAAACATAAAATCCTAAATATAACTTTGTCAAAACATCTGAAACAAGTTAAAATCAATAAGTTTTGATTGATTTCATATCGATTTTCAATAATTTCATTGTTTTTCTAATGTTTTCAAACAGTTATTGATATTTACAAACTAGCGTTGAAAAAGTAGTGAAAAAAGCTAGATTTTGCATGTAAATCGCTATGTAATTAAAAGTTGTGTAAAACATAAAATCTTAAATAAAACTTTGTCAAAACTTCTGAAACTAGTTAAAATCAATAAGATTTGATTGATTTCATATCGATTTTCAATAATTTCATTGTTTTTCTAATGTTTTCAAACAGTTATTGATATTTACAAAATAGCGTTGAAAAAGTAGTGAAAAAAGCTAGATTTTCAATGTAAATCGCTATGTAATTAAAAGTTGTGTAAAACATAAAATCTTAAAGAAAACTTTGTCAAAACTTATGAAACTAGTTAAAATCAATAAGATTTGATTGATTTCATATCGATTTTCAATAATTTCATTGTTTTTGTAATGTTTTCAAACAGTTATTGATATTTACAAACTAGCGTTAAAAAGTAGTGAAAAAAGCTAGATTTTGCATGCAAATCGCTATGTAATTAAAAGTTGTGTAAAACATAAAATCTTAAATAAACTTTGTCAAAACTTCTGAAACTAGTTAAAATCAATAAGTTTTGATTGATTTCATATCGATTTTCAATAATTTCATTGTTTTTCTAATGTTTTCAAACAGTTATTTATATTTACAAACTAGCGTTAAAAAGTAGTCAAAATAGCTAGATTTTGCATGTAAATCGCTATATAAGTAAAAGTTGTGTAAAACATAAAATCTTAAAAATAACTTTGTCAAAACATCTGAAACTAGTTAAAATCAATAAGTTTTGATTGATTTCATATCGATTTTCAATAATTTCATTGTTTTTCTAATGTTTTCAAACAGTTATTTATATTTACAAACTAGCGTTGAAAAAGTAGTGAAAAAAGCTAGATTTTCAATGCAAATCGCTATGTAATTAAAAGTTGTGTAAAACATAAAATCTTAAATATAACTTTGTCAAAACATCTGAAACTAGTTAAAATCAATAAGTTTTGATTGATTTCATATCGATTTTCAATAATTTCATTGTTTTTCTAATGTTTTCAAACAGTTATTGATATTTACAAACTAGCATTGAAAAAGTAGTGAAAAAAGCTAGATTTTGCATGTAAATCGCTATGTAATTAAAAGTTGTGTAAAACATAAAATCTGAAATAAAACTTTGTCAAAACTTCTGAAACTAGTTAAAATCAATAAGATTTGATTGATTTCATATCGATTTTCAATAATTTCATTGTTTTTCTAATGTTTTCAAACAGTTATTGGTATTTACAAACTAGCGTTAAAAAGTAGTCAAAATAGCTAGATTTTGCATGTAAATCGCTATATAAGTAAAAGTTGTGTAAAACATAAAATCTTAAATATAACTTTGTCAAAACATCTGAAACTAGTTAAAATCAATAAGTTTTGATTGATTTCATATCGATTTTCAATAATTTCATTGTTTTTCTAATGTTTTCAAACAGTTATTGATATTTACAAACTAGCGTTGAAAAAGTAGTGAAAAAAGCTAGATTTTCAATGCAAATCGCTATGTAATTAAAAGTTGTGTAAAACATAAAATCTTAAAGAAAACTTTGTCAAAACTTATGAAACTAGTTAAAATCAATAAGTTTTGATTGATTTCATATCGATTTTCAATAATTTCATTGTTTTTCTAATGTTTTCAAACAGTTATTCATATTTACAAACTAGCGTTAAAAAGTAGTCAAAACAGCTAGATTTTGCATGTAAATCGCTATATAAGTAAAAGTTGTGTAAAACATAAAATCCTAAATATAACTTTGTCAAAACATCTGAAACAAGTTAAAATCAATAAGTTTTGATTGATTTCATATCGATTTTCAATAATTTCATTGTTTTTCTAATGTTTTCAAACAGTTATTGATATTTACAAACTAGCGTTGAAAAAGTAGTGAAAAAAGCTAGATTTTGCATGTAAATCGCTATGTAATTAAAAGTTGTGTAAAACATAAAATCTTAAATAAAACTTTGTCAAAACTTCTGAAACTAGTTAAAATCAATAAGATTTGATTGATTTCATATCGATTTTCAATAATTTCATTGTTTTTCTAATGTTTTCAAACAGTTATTGATATTTACAAACTAGCGTTGAAAAAGTAGTGAAAAAAGCTAGATTTTCAATGTAAATCGCTATGTAATTAAAAGTTGTGTAAAACATAAAATCTTAAAGAAAACTTTGTCAAAACTTATGAAACTAGTTAAAATCAATAAGTTTTGATTGATTTCATATCGATTTTCAATAATTTCATTGTTTTTGTAATGTTTTCAAACAGTTATTGATATTTACAAACTAGCGTTAAAAAGTAGTGAAAAAAGCTAGATTTTGCATGCAAATCGCTATGTAATTAAAAGTTGTGTAAAACATAAAATCTTAAATAAAACTTTGTCAAAACTTCTGAAACTAGTTAAAATCAATAAGATTTGATTGATTTCATATCGATTTTCAATAATTTCATTGTTTTTCTAATGTTTTCAAACAGTTATTGATATTTACAAACTAGCGTTGAAAAAGTAGTGAAAAAAGCTAGATTTTGCATGTAAATCGCTATGTAATTAAAAGTTGTGTAAAACATAAAATCTGAAATAAAACTTTGTCAAAACTTCTGAAACTAGTTAAAATCAATAAGATTTGATTGATTTCATATCGATTTTCAATAATTTCATTGTTTTTCTAATGTTTTCAAACAGTTATTGATATTTACAAACTAGCGTTAAAAAGTAGTCAAAATAGCTAGATTTTGCATGTAAATCGCTATATAAGTAAAAGTTGTGTAAAACATAAAATCTTAAATATAACTTTGTCAAAACATCTGAAACTAGTTAAAATCAATAAGTTTTGATTGATTTCATATCGATTTTCAATAATTTCATTGTTTTTCTAATGTTTTCAAACAGTTATTGATATTTACAAACTAGCGTTAAAAAGTAGTGAAAAAAGCTAGATTTTGCATGTAAATCGCTATATAAGTAAAAGTTGTGTAAAACATAAAATCCTAAATATAACTTTGTCAAAACATCTGAAACAAGTTAAAATCAATAAGTTTTGATTGATTTCATATCGATTTTCAATAATTTCATTGTTTTTCTAATGTTTTCAAAGAGTTATTGATATTTACAAACTAGCGTTGAAAAAGTAGTGAAAAAAGCTAGATTTTGCATGTAAATCGCTATGTAATTAAAAGTTGTGTAAAACATAAAATCTTAAATAAAACTTTGTCAAAACTTCTGAAACTAGTTAAAATCAATAAGATTTGATTGATTTCATATCGATTTTCAATAATTTCATTGTTTTTCTAATGTTTTCAAACAGTTATTGATATTTACAAACTTGCGTTAAAAAGTAGTCAAAATAGCTAGATTTTGCATGTAAATCGCTATATAAGTAAAAGTTGTGTAAAACATAAAATCTTAAATATAACTTTGTCAAAACTTCTGAAACTAGTTAAAATCAATAAGTTTTGATTGATTTCATATCGATTTTCAATAATTTCATTGTTTTTCTAATGTTTTCAAACAGTTATTGATATTTACAAACTAGCGTTGAAAAAGTAGTGAAAAAAGCTAGATTTTCAATGTAAATCGCTATGTAATTAAAAGTTGTGTAAAACATAAAATCTTAAAGAAAACTTTGTCAAAACTTATGAAACTAGTTAAAATCAATAAGATTTGATTGATTTCATATCGATTTTCAATAATTTCATTGTTTTTGTAATGTTTTCAAACAGTTATTGATATTTACAAACTAGCGTTAAAAAGTAGTGAAAAAAGCTAGATTTTGCATGCAAATCGCTATGTAATTAAAAGTTGTGTAAAACATAAAATCTTAAATAAAACTTTGTCAAAACTTCTGAAACTAGTTAAAATCAATAAGATTTGATTGATTTCATATCGATTTTCAATAATTTCATTGTTTTTCTAATGTTTTCAAACAGTTATTGATATTTACAAACTAGCGTTGAAAAAGTAGTGAAAAAAGCTAGATTTTGCATGTAAATCGCTATGTAATTAAAAGTTGTGTAAAACATAAAATCTTAAATAAAACTTTGTCAAAACTTCTGAAACTAGTTAAAATCAATAAGTTTTGATTGATTTCATATCGATTTTCAATAATTTCATTGTTTTTCTAATGTTTTCAAACAGTTATTGATATTTACAAACTAGCGTTAAAAAGTAGTCAAAATAGCTAGATTTTGCATGTAAATCGCTATATAAGTAAAAGTTGTGTAAAACATAAAATCTTAAATATAACTTTGTCAAAACATCTGAAACTAGTTAAAATCAATAAGTTTTGATTGATTTCATATCGATTTTCAATAATTTCATTGTTTTTCTAATGTTTTCAAACAGTTATTGATATTTACAAACTAGCGTTGAAAAAGTAGTGAAAAAATCTAGATTTTCAATGCAAATCGCTATGTAATTAAAAGTTGTGTAAAACATAAAATCTTAAAGAAAACTTTGTCAAAACTTATGAAACTAGTTAAAATCAATAAGTTTTGATTGATTTCATATCGATTTTCAATAATTTCATTGTTTTTGTAATGTTTTCAAACAGTTATTGATATTTACAAACTAGCGTTGAAAAAGTAGTGAAAAAAGCTAGATTTTGCATGTAAATCGCTATATAAGTAAAAGTTGTGTAAAACATAAAATCCTAAATATAACTTTGTCAAAACATCTGAAACAAGTTAAAATCAATAACTTTTGATTGATTTCATATCGATTTTCAATAATTTCATTGTTTTTCTAATGTTTTCAAACAGTTATTGATATTTACAAACTAGCGTTGAAAAATTTGTGAAAAAAGCTAGATTTTGCATGTAAATCGCTATGTAATTAAAAGTTGTGTAAAACATAAAATCTTAAATAAAACTTTGTCAAAACTTCTGAAACTAGTTAAAATCAATAAGATTTGATTGATTTCATATCGATTTTCAACAATTTCATTGTTTTTCTAATGTTTTCAAACAGTTATTGATATTTACAAACTAGCGTTGAAAAAGTAGTGAAAAAAGCTAGATTTTCAATGTAAATCGCTATGTAATTAAAAGTTGTGTAAAACATAAAATCTTAAAGAAAACTTTGTCAAAACTTCTGAAACTAGTTAAAATCAATAAGATTTGATTGATTTCATATCGATTTTCAATAATTTCATTGTTTTTCTAATGTTTTCAAACAGTTATTGATATTTACAAACTAGCGTTAAAAAGTAGTCAAAATAGCTAGATTTTGCATGTAAATCGCTATATAAGTAAAAGTTGTGTAAAACATAAAATCTTAAATATAACTTTGTCAAAACATCTGAAACTAGTTAAAATCAATAAGTTTTGATTGATTTCATATCGATTTTCAATAATTTCATTGTTTTTCTAATGTTTTCAAACAGTATTGATATTTACAAACTAGCGTTAAAAAGTAGTCAAAACAGCTAGATTTTGCATGTAAATCGCTATATAAGTAAAAGTTGTGTAAAACATAAAATCCTAAATATAACTTTGTCAAAACATCTGAAACAAGTTAAAATCAATAAGTTTTGATTGATTTCATATCGATTTTCAATAATTTCATTGTTTTTCTAATGTTTTCAAACAGTTATTGATATTTACAAACTAGCGTTGAAAAAGTAGTGAAAAAAGCTAGATTTTGCATGTAAATCGCTATGTAATTAAAAGTTGTGTAAAACATAAAATCTTAAATAAAACTTTGTCAAAACTTCTGAAACTAGTTAAAATCAATAAGATTTGATTGATTTCATATCGATTTTCAATAATTTCATTGTTTTTCTAATGTTTTCAAACAGTTATTGATATTTACAAACTAGCGTTGAAAAAGTAGTGAAAAAAGCTAGATTTTCAATGTAAATCGCTATGTAATTAAAAGTTGTGTAAAACATAAAATCTTAAAGTAAACTTTGTCAAAACTTATGAAACTAGTTAAAATCAATAAGATTTGATTGATTTCATATCGATTTTCAATAATTTCATTGTTTTTGTAATGTTTTCAAACAGTTATTGATATTTACAAACTAGCGTTAAAAAGTAGTGAAAAAAGCTAGATTTTGCATGCAAATCGCTATGTAATTAAAAGTTGTGTAAAACATAAAATCTTAAATAAAACTTTGTCAAAACTTCTGAAACTAGTTAAAATCAATAAGATTTGATTGATTTCATATCGATTTTCAATAATTTCATTGTTTTTCTAATGTTTTCAAACAGTTATTGATATTTACAAACTAGCGTTGAAAAAGTAGTGAAAAAAGCTAGATTTTGCATGTAAATCGCTATGTAATTAAAAGTTGTGTAAAACATAAAATCTGAAATAAAACTTTGTCAAAACTTCTGAAACTAGTTAAAATCAATAAGATTTGATTGATTTCATATCGATTTTCAATAATTTCATTGTTTTTCTAATGTTTTCAAACAGTTATTGATATTTACAAACTAGCGTTAAAAAGTAGTCAAAATAGCTAGATTTTGCATGTAAATCGCTATATAAGTAAAAGTTGTGTAAAACATAAAATCTTAAATATAACTTTGTCAAAACTTCTGAAACTAGTTAAAATCAATAAGTTTTGATTGATTTCATATCGATTTTCAATAATTTCATTGTTTTTCTAATGTTTTCAATGAGTTATTTATATTTACAAACTAGCGTTGAAAAAGTAGTGAAAAAAGCTAGATTTTCAATGCAAATCGCTATGTAATTAAAAGTTGTGTAAAACATAAAATCTTAAATATAACTTTGTCAAAACTTCTCAAACTAGTTAAAATCAATAAGATTTGATTGATTTCATATCGATTTTCAATAATTTCATTGTTTTTCTAATGTTTTCAAACAGTTATTGATATTTACAAACTAGCGTTAAAAAGTAGTCAAAATAGCTAGATTTTGCATGTAAATCGCTATGTAATTAAAAGTTGTGTAAAACATAAAATCTTAAATAAAACTTTGTCAAAACTTCTGAAACTAGTTAAAATCAATAAGATTTGATTGATTTCATATCGATTTTCAACAATTTCATTGTTTTTCTAATGTTTTCAAACAGTTATTGATATTTACAAACTAGCGTTGAAAAAGTAGTGAAAAAAGCTAGATTTTCAATGTAAATCGCTATGTAATTAAAAGTTGTGTAAAACATAAAATCTTAAAGAAAACTTTGTCAAAACTTCTGAAACTAGTTAAAATCAATAAGATTTGATTGATTTCATATCGATTTTCAATAATTTCATTGTTTTTCTAATGTTTTCAAACAGTTATTGATATTTACAAACTAGCGTTAAAAAGTAGTCAAAATAGCTAGATTTTGCATGTAAATCGCTATATAAGTAAAAGTTGTGTAAAACATAAAATCTTAAATATAACTTTGTCAAAACATCTGAAACTAGTTAAAATCAATAAGTTTTGATTGATTTCATATCGATTTTCAATAATTTCATTGTTTTTCTAATGTTTTCAAACAGTATTGATATTTACAAACTAGCGTTAAAAAGTAGTCAAAACAGCTAGATTTTGCATGTAAATCGCTATATAAGTAAAAGTTGTGTAAAACATAAAATCCTAAATATAACTTTGTCAAAACATCTGAAACAAGTTAAAATCAATAAGTTTTGATTGATTTCATATCGATTTTCAATAATTTCATTGTTTTTCTAATGTTTTCAAACAGTTATTGATATTTACAAACTAGCGTTGAAAAAGTAGTGAAAAAAGCTAGATTTTGCATGTAAATCGCTATGTAATTAAAAGTTGTGTAAAACATAAAATCTTAAATAAAACTTTGTCAAAACTTCTGAAACTAGTTAAAATCAATAAGATTTGATTGATTTCATATCGATTTTCAATAATTTCATTGTTTTTCTAATGTTTTCAAACAGTTATTGATATTTACAAACTAGCGTTGAAAAAGTAGTGAAAAAAGCTAGATTTTCAATGTAAATCGCTATGTAATTAAAAGTTGTGTAAAATATAAAATCTTAAAGAAAACTTTGTCAAAACTTATGAAACTAGTTAAAATCAATAAGATTTGATTGATTTCATATCGATTTTCAATAATTTCATTGTTTTTGTAATGTTTTCAAACAGTTATTGATATTTACAAACTAGCGTTGAAAAAGTAGTGAAAAAAGCTAGATTTTGCATGCAAATCGCTATGTAATTAAAAGTTGTGTAAAACATAAAATCTTAAATAAAACTTTGTCAAAACTTCTGAAACTAGTTAAAATCAATAAGATTTGATTGATTTCATATCGATTTTCAATAATTTCATTGTTTTTCTAATGTTTTCAAACAGTTATTGATATTTACAAACTAGCGTTGAAAAAGTAGTGAAAAAAGCTAGATTTTGCATGTAAATCGCTATGTAATTAAAAGTTGTGTAAAACATAAAATCTGAAATAAAACTTTGTCAAAACTTCTGAAACTAGTTAAAATCAATAAGATTTGATTGATTTCATATCGATTTTCAATAATTTCATTGTTTTTCTAATGTTTTCAAACAGTTATTGATATTTACAAACTAGCGTTAAAAAGTAGTCAAAATAGCTAGATTTTGCATGTAAATCGCTATATAAGTAAAAGTTGTGTAAAACATAAAATCTTAAATATAACTTTGTCAAAACTTCTGAAACTAGTTAAAATCAATAAGTTTTGATTGATTTCATATCGATTTTCAATAATTTCATTGTTTTTCTAATGTTTTCAATGAGTTATTTATATTTACAAACTAGCGTTGAAAAAGTAGTGAAAAAAGCTAGATTTTCAATGCAAATCGCTATGTAATTAAAAGTTGTGTAAAACATAAAATCTTAAATATAACTTTGTCAAAACTTCTCAAACTAGTTAAAATCAATAAGATTTGATTGATTTCATATCGATTTTCAATAATTTCATTGTTTTTCTAATGTTTTCAAACAGTTATTGATATTTACAAACTAGCGTTAAAAAGTAGTCAAAATAGCTAGATTTTGCATGTAAATCGCTATATAAGTAAAAGTTGTGTAAAACATAAAATCTTAAATATAACTTTGTCAAAACATCTGAAACTAGTTAAAATCAATAAGTTTTGATTGATTTCATATCGATTTTCAATAATTTCATTGTTTTTCTAATGTTTTCAAACAGTTATTGATATTTACAAACTAGCGTTGAAAAAGTAGTGAAAAAAGCTAGATTTTCAATGCAAATCGCTATGTAATTAAAAGTTGTGTAAAACATAAAATCTTAAAGAAAACTTTGTCAAAACTTATGAAACTAGTTAAAATCAATAAGTTTTGATTGATTTCATATCGATTTTCAATAATTTCATTGTTTTTCTAATGTTTTCAAACAGTTATTCATATTTACAAACTAGCGTTAAAAAGTAGTCAAAACAGCTAGATTTTGCATGTAAATCGCTATATAAGTAAAAGTTGTGTAAAACATAAAATCCTAAATATAACTTTGTCAAAACATCTGAAACAAGTTAAAATCAATAAGTTTTGATTGATTTCATATCGATTTTCAATAATTTCATTGTTTTTCTAATGTTTTCAAACAGTTATTGATATTTACAAACTAGCGTTGAAAAAGTACTGAAAAAAGCTAGATTTTGCATGTAAATCGCTATGTAATTAAAAGTTGTGTAAAACATAAAATCTTAAATAAAACTTTGTCAAAACTTCTGAAACTAGTTAAAATCAATAAGATTTGATTGATTTCATATCGATTTTCAATAATTTCATTGTTTTTCTAATGTTTTCAAACAGTTATTGATATTTACAAACTAGCGTTGAAAAAGTAGTGAAAAAAGCTAGATTTTCAATGTAAATCGCTATGTAATTAAAAGTTGTGTAAAACATAAAATCTTAAAGAAAACTTTGTCAAAACTTATGAAACTAGTTAAAATCAATAAGATTTGATTGATTTCATATCGATTTTCAATAATTTCATTGTTTTTGTAATGTTTTCAAACAGTTATTGATATTTACAAACTAGCGTTAAAAAGTAGTGAAAAAAGCTAGATTTTGCATGCAAATCGCTATGTAATTAAAAGTTGTGTAAAACATAAAATCTTAAATAAACTTTGTCAAATCTTCTGAAACTAGTTAAAATCAATAAGTTTTGATTGATTTCATATCGATTTTCAATAATTTCATTGTTTTTCTAATGTTTTCAAACAGTTATTGATATTTACAAACTAGCGTTAAAAAGTAGTCAAAATAGCTAGATTTTGCATGTAAATCGCTATATAAGTAAAAGTTGTGTAAAACATAAAATCTTAAATATAACTTTGTCAAAACATCTGAAACTAGTTAAAATCAATAAGTTTTGATTGATTTCATATCGATTTTCAATAATTTCATTGTTTTTCTAATGTTTTCAAACAGTTATTGATATTTACAAACTAGCGTTGAAAAAGTAGTGAAAAAAGCTAGATTTTCAATGCAAATCGCTATGTAATTAAAAGTTGTGTAAAACATAAAATCTTAAATATAACTTTGTCAAAACATCTGAAACTAGTTAAAATCAATAAGTTTTGATTGATTTCATATCGATTTTCAATAATTTCATTGTTTTTCTAATGTTTTCAAACAGTTATTGATATTTACAAACTAGCATTGAAAAAGTAGTGAAAAAAGCTAGATTTTGCATGTAAATCGCTATGTAATTAAAAGTTGTGTAAAACATAAAATCTGAAATAAAACTTTGTCAAAACTTCTGAAACTAGTTAAAATCAATAAGATTTGATTGATTTCATATCGATTTTCAATAATTTCATTGTTTTTCTAATGTTTTCAAACAGTTATTGGTATTTACAAACTAGCGTTAAAAAGTAGTCAAAATAGCTAGATTTTGCATGTAAATCGCTATATAAGTAAAAGTTGTGTAAAACATAAAATCTTAAATATAACTTTGTCAAAACATCTGAAACTAGTTAAAATCAATAAGTTTTGATTGATTTCATATCGATTTTCAATAATTTCATTGTTTTTCTAATGTTTTCAAACAGTTATTGATATTTACAAACTAGCGTTGAAAAAGTAGTGAAAAAAGCTAGATTTTCAATGCAAATCGCTATGTAATTAAAAGTTGTGTAAAACATAAAATCTTAAAGAAAACTTTGTCAAAACTTATGAAACTAGTTAAAATCAATAAGTTTTGATTGATTTCATATCGATTTTCAATAATTTCATTGTTTTTCTAATGTTTTCAAACAGTTATTCATATTTACAAACTAGCGTTAAAAAGTAGTCAAAACAGCTAGATTTTGCATGTAAATCGCTATATAAGTAAAAGTTGTGTAAAACATAAAATCCTAAATATAACTTTGTCAAAACATCTGAAACAAGTTAAAATCAATAAGTTTTGATTGATTTCATATCGATTTTCAATAATTTCATTGTTTTTCTAATGTTTTCAAACAGTTATTGATATTTACAAACTAGCGTTGAAAAAGTAGTGAAAAAAGCTAGATTTTGCATGTAAATCGCTATGTAATTAAAAGTTGTGTAAAACATAAAATCTTAAATAAAACTTTGTCAAAACTTCTGAAACTAGTTAAAATCAATAAGATTTGATTGATTTCATATCGATTTTCAATAATTTCATTGTTTTTCTAATGTTTTCAAACAGTTATTGATATTTACAAACTAGCGTTGAAAAAGTAGTGAAAAAAGCTAGATTTTCAATGTAAATCGCTATGTAATTAAAAGTTGTGTAAAACATAAAATCTTAAAGAAAACTTTGTCAAAACTTATGAAACTAGTTAAAATCAATAAGATTTGATTGATTTCATATCGATTTTCAATAATTTCATTGTTTTTGTAATGTTTTCAAACAGTTATTGATATTTACAAACTAGCGTTAAAAAGTAGTGAAAAAAGCTAGATTTTGCATGCAAATCGCTATGTAATTAAAAGTTGTGTAAAACATAAAATCTTAAATAAAACTTTGTCAAAACTTCTGAAACTAGTTAAAATCAATAAGATTTGATTGATTTCATATCGATTTTCAATAATTTCATTGTTTTTCTAATGTTTTCAAACAGTTATTGATATTTACAAACTAGCGTTGAAAAAGTAGTGAAAAAAGCTAGATTTTGCATGTAAATCGCTATGTAATTAAAAGTTGTGTAAAACATAAAATCTGAAATAAAACTTTGTCAAAACTTCTGAAACTAGTTAAAATCAATAAGATTTGATTGATTTCATATCGATTTTCAATAATTTCATTGTTTTTCTAATGTTTTCAAACAGTTATTGGTATTTACAAACTAGCGTTAAAAAGTAGTCAAAATAGCTAGATTTTGGATGTAAATCGCTATATAAGTAAAAGTTGTGTAAAACATAAAATCTTAAATATAACTTTGTCAAAACATCTGAAACTAGTTAAAATCAATAAGTTTTGATTGATTTCATATCGATTTTCAATAATTCCATTGTTTTTCTAATGTTTTCAAACAGTTATTGATATTTACAAACTAGCGTTGAAAAAGTAGTGAAAAAAGCTAGATTTTCAATGCAAATCGCTATGTAATTAAAAGTTGTGTAAAACATAAAATCTTAAAGAAAACTTTGTCAAAACTTATGAAACTAGTTAAAATCAATAAGTTTTGATTGATTTCATATCGATTTTCAATAATTTCATTGTTTTTCTAATGTTTTCAAACAGTTATTGATATTTACAAACTAGCGTTGAAAAAGTAGTGAAAAAAGCTAGATTTTCAATGCAAATCGCTATGTAATTAAAAGTTATGTAAAACATAAAATCTTAAAGAAAACTTTGTCAAAACTTATGAAACTAGTTAAAATCAATAAGTTTTGATTGATTTCATATCGATTTTCAATAATTTCATTGTTTTTCTAATGTTTTCAAACAGTTATTGATATTTACAAACTAGCGTTAAAAAGTAGTCAAATCAGCTAGATTTTGCATGTAAATCGCTATATAAGTAAAAGTTGTGTAAAACATAAAATCCTAAATATAACTTTGTCAAAACATCTGAAACAAGTTAAAATCAATAAGTTTTGATTGATTTCATATCGATTTTCAATAATTTCATTGTTTTTCTAATGTTTTCAAACAGTTATTGATATTTACAAACTAGCGTTGAAAAAGTAGTGAAAAAAGCTAGATTTTCAATGCAAATCGCTATGTAATTAAAAGTTGTGTAAAACATAAAATCTTAAATATAACTTTGTCAAAACATCTGAAACTAGTTAAAATCAATAAGTTTTGATTGATTTCATATCGATTTTCAATAATTTCATTGTTTTTCTAATGTTTTCAAACAGTTATTGATATTTACAAACTAGCATTGAAAAAGTAGTGAAAAAAGCTAGATTTTGCATGTAAATCGCTATGTAATTAAAAGTTGTGTAAAACATAAAATCTTAAATAAAACTTTGTCAAAACTTCTGAAACTAGTTAAAATCAATAAGATTTGATTGATTTCATATCGATTTTCAATAATTTCATTGTTTTTCTAATGTTTTCAAACAGTTATTGATATTTACAAACTAGCGTTAAAAAGTAGTCAAAATAGCTAGATTTTGCATGTAAATCGCTATATAAGTAAAAGTTGTGTAAAACATAAAATCTTAAATATAACTTTGTCAAAACATCTGAAACTAGTTAAAATCAATAAGTTTTGATTGATTTCATATCGATTTTCAATAATTTCATTGTTTTTCTAATGTTTTCAAACAGTATTGATATTTACAAACTAGCGTTAAAAAGTAGTCAAAACAGCTAGATTTTGCATGTAAATCGCTATATAAGTAAAAGTTGTGTAAAACATAAAATCCTAAATATAACTTTGTCAAAACATCTGAAACAAGTTAAAATCAATAAGTTTTGATTGATTTCATATCGATTTTCAATAATTTCATTGTTTTTCTAATGTTTTCAAACAGTTATTGATATTTACAAACTAGCGTTGAAAAAGTAGTGAAAAAAGCTAGATTTTGCATGTAAATCGCTATGTAATTAAAAGTTGTGTAAAACATAAAATCTTAAATAAAACTTTGTCAAAACTTCTGAAACTAGTTAAAATCAATAAGATTTGATTGATTTCATATCGATTTTCAATAATTTCATTGTTTTTCTAATGTTTTCAAACAGTTATTGATATTTACAAACTAGCGTTGAAAAAGTAGTGAAAAAAGCTAGATTTTCAATGTAAATCGCTATGTGTATTTATTCTGTTTAAACAGAAATGTGGCACAAGGCCGAAAAAGGGGGATGGGGAGAGGACGGTCTTCTTCTGTCTTAAATTAACTTAGCTAGTCGCAGACACTGACCCAATCGTACGTACAATTTTCCTTACACCAAAACAACTCTTTCATACGTACCTTCCAAACTACAAACACCATAATACCTCATCGTCTCTATGAAAGTACTAACTAATCCCCGTATATACATTTTAAAGTCTGTGGGGGGGGAATAACAATAATAAAATGAACCCCAATGTGTATTTACAATATGAATAATAATCTATTTACAATAAACTAAAGAAAATATTGTTAGTAATAAAACCCCCCACAATCACCTAATATGGCAGAAATACCACTTCCCCGGACGAAATCAATGCGGGACTAAAATAGTAAGAAATAATCATTCATCCCCCACACAAACTAACACGCACACATTCAAACACAACAACAAATACGAAAACATTCACGCGAAACGAAAGGCGTCCCGCATCCACCGGAGAACTAGAATCACAGACCACCGAAAAAAGGGGGGGGATGGGTAAATTAACTTAAAGAAAATAAAGGGGGGACAGAAATAAAAGGGACCAATGAGCATACATACCCTAGCTAAGTTAACTAAAATAAAATAAAAGGAAACTAAACATCAACAAATCAACCTAAACTAGCCTAATTTTGGATGGGTTGCTCTAGTTCAACCCAGGTAAAGCAATATCCTAATGCCTAACCGGCATCAAAATGCCACTCAAAGTCAGCCCCTTTCACACGGCACATGCGCGCAAGATGCACCCACCTTTTGCTGAATTCTGATGAAGAGAGCTTCTGCCTTTCCGTCCTAATCTTGACTTTAAGCAGATGCTTAAAGTACAAGATCAGTTGGGAAGAGGTGAACTTCTCGCCTCCATAGAATCCCTTCTGTCGCGTCGTCCAAATCACGACTCTCATAACTCCTAGCAAGCAGTGGAACACATATTGTTCAGCCCTTGTCATCCGCGGTGCCACATTGCTACAAACGGAAACGGACTGAAGGACAAAGGACTTTCCAGGCAGCATGCGGACCATGAGGCCTTCAACAAACTTGCACAACGGCACTACCTGGCTGCAATGAAAGAAGGCGTGACCCAAGGTCTCGACCTCCCCACTACAACGTCGGCAGTTTGGAGAATTCTCCAAGCCAGCTGAGCAGAGTCTCTTGGCGACCCAGAGGGCCCCACGAATCACCAGCCAGGTGAGTGATGCCTCATCGTTATTGAGACATTTCAACCCGGGCGCCCAAGGCCATATTGAGCGAGCCTCCTGCCTCGTAAGACCGAGACTGTCAATCAGATTATCATGAACGGACCCCCTGACTAATACTTGATGTAATGCCCTAAGAGATAACGATTGGACGTTGGAGAGGCCATCCGACGCCCTTAAGAGTCGCTTCAGAGCAAGTCGACATTCGCGATAGAAGGAGCACTCGTCACGGGGTAAACGGCGGGCCTCTTCCTCGCACGAGTGCACACTTCTTAGGGATGGGAAGTTCTTACGGGCGTCTTCCTTCCAGAAGGCGCCGTCCTCATCCGAGTCGCGACACATTCGGTCTAGAAATCTAATGCGAAGCATATGGAGACGAATCTCAATGCTTGGCATGCCTAGACCGCCTTCAGAAGGATGAAGGCAACAGATCCCCCGAGTGACTCTGGCGGCCTTGCCTCCCCACAAGAAGGAGAACAAGAGCCTCACTAACGCCAGCAAAGTGCCACACGGAAGTGGAAGCACCGAGAGTCGGTAAAGGAGAATTGGGTAGATGTGTGAAACACAAACTTCCGCCTTCCCCTTTAAGGAAAGATTCCTCCGAGACCACAAATTAATTGCGATCTCGGCCTTCCCTCGCACCTCCGACCAATTCATCTCCAACTGGAGATCAGGACCGAACCAGACGCCGAGAATCTTGATCGGCCCATCCGTCCAGTGGAAAGGTCCGGGAAGAGAAACTCCCTTCCACGCACCCAACCGCAAGCCAACAGACTTATCGCAGTTGATCTTGGCCCCTGTCACCATCTCATAACAACTGATTTCTTTGCTGACTTCGTCAATCTCGGCTCTGCTCGACACAAGAGCCGAAACGTCGTCAGCATAGGCAGAATACTTGGCCGATGTGCTACCACCGGGCAGGGCAATTCCGCGTAGGACCGGATTCGCCTTTAACTTGCGAAGGAAAGGCTCCAACGCAAGAACGTAAAGCAAAGGCGACAGCGGGCATCCTTGACGAATGGAGCGAGACAATACGAAAGGCTCCGATCGTACCCCATTCACTTCCACCAGCGCACCGGGAGTCGCATACAGAAGTCGGATCCAGGTGCGAAAGTACGGCCCGAAACCGGCCGCCGAAAGAACAGCCTCCAGAAAACGATGGTCAACCCTATCGAAGGCCTTGGACTGATCTAAATTGATCAGCGCGGCTTCACTGTCGACTTGCTCGATGATCAGGCGTACCATATGAAGATTATCCTGAATCGACCTACCCTTCACAGCACAAGTCTGTTCAGAGCCAATCAGACGAGACAGGACAACCTGCAAACGGTTAGCCAAGATCTTAGCCAAAATCTTTAACTCTGTGTTTAACATAGTTAAAGGGCGAAAGTTACCTAAACCATCCCCACCGTTTTTGTCCTTGCGTAACAACTTGATCACGCCCCTGGTGAAGCGTTGGGGTATAGACCCCTGCTTCATCCAGTTGCCGAAAATCAGTGCCAGCAGCGGAACAAAAACGGGCGACTGCCTCAAGTACACTTCGTACGGAAGACCATCCAATCCCGGAGACTTGTCCAGGCCAACCTGTTTCAACGCTTCCCAGATTTCCGACTCTGTAATGGGACCCTCACACCTAGCTGCTTCAGCTGCCTCGAGGCAGGGAAAGTCAGCTAAATAGGCGTCGAACTGAGCAGGGCTCAGACCGGGCTCCCTGGTAAAAAGCTCCTGAAAGTAGTCACGAAAAGCCTCGCATATGCCCTCGTTTGTAGTCACGGATCGCTTATCCGGCAATGTGACGCATGCGATATGTCGACATGATGCATTACGAGCTTCCTCTGCGCGCAATTCAGCGGCCATATTCGTTGCCTCAGAGGACATTCTTTTTAACCTAGCCCTAACTACCAGAGCTTGATCCTTCTTGATAAGCAAGGAGGCCAACTCCGCCTTAGCTAAGGCTATGTCCCCACTAACACGGGATTTAACCGCCCGATCGACCTTCTCTTCTAAAGCCGTTTGCGCCGCTAATCTATCTAGATTGAGCCGACGACTATAATCAGCAGCAAACGTTCTAATTTTGCATTTTAAATTATCCCACCAGGCATTTCCTATAACCGCTCCCGTCAGTTCCCTCTGTATCATTAGTAGCAGCTGGTCCCGGAAATCTTGCTCACCAAATAATGATGAGTTTAATTTCCAGTAGCCAGCCATCCTAACCCTAGGTTTATCTAAGTTTACACGGACCCGGACAAGCCTATGATCCGAATAAACTATCTCATGGAAACTTGGACACCCTAAGAGCCCTACCTCGACTCTCTTAACTAAGACTCGGTCTAGATAACTAGCCAAGCCGCCACTATTTGTCCAAGTCCACACTAATTTCCGAGGGTGTTCGTTTCGGTACTTATCGACAAGATCAAACCCGTCGATAAAGTCCCGAAACTGTTTAACGCCTTGGTTGTTAGTACCCGAATTTGGCCCTATACGATCTATATCGGGATCAAGGACGGCATTCCAATCACCCACTAAAACTACCCGCCGTGATGTCGTCAAAAACGGCTCGATCTGCCGAAACAAAGCAGGCCGCTCAGAATGGACATTGGGCGCATAAACCCCAATGAGACGAAGAGCCTTATCCTTTATGGTAACATCCAACACGCAAAGCCTGCCCGCCGGATCCGCGAAGACAAGAACACACGCAGCCTTCAAAGACTTGCTTACCAGCCAAGAGACACCTCTCGAGCGGCCATCAAAACAAGCTGAAAAGAGAGAGAACCCCCTAGACAGTATGTTCTCATAGTCATGAGTAGAAAAACGGGTCTCTTGTATACAACAAATATTCACCCCAAGACGCTGAAGGTCACGAGAGAGCCTCGCCCTGCGAGACTCCGACCTCAGGCCTCGGGCATTCAGACTTGCTAACCAGAGAGACATGATGAAAACCGATTAGGGTTGCTCTCCTGCATTGAACATGGCCGGGGTGAGGATACCGACGGCCTCTCCCAATGAACCAGTACCCATCTCACTCTTGATGGAACCATCAGGAGACAGGCCGCCAATATCCGAGGGGAAAGTTAACTTCAAGGCTCTATACAGGGAGGGGTGAACAAAAACTGGGAACCTCCCTGAACAAAATTTCTTCAATTCCTCCACCATGTCGTCCTCGAAGCAAGCCATTGGAGGCACACATCCAAAATTCTCGTTACATTCTGCCATCATTGACCGAATCTGTTTCCCAGGAACGCCAGATCGGACAACGGTTAGGACCCTCTTTGCCTTTGGAAAATTACGAGGGTCCTCTACGTCAAAATCATTAATTTTACGGAAGTTGATAAGGGTTTTCATATTCTCAACTTTTTTCCCATAAATTGCTGCCTTTTTTTCCACCTCTTTCGAAATTCGGCACACGTCTTCCCCTGTATTGTAGATGGGTTTTGGTTTTTTCTTTTTTTCAACGTATTCATCAGGCGAATCAGATGAAGGACTGCGTTGTCTTTTCTCAGTTTTATGGGGGGAATTAATGGGGGTTTTCTTCGGTGAAATCTTTGGGGAAGGGATGGGAGATGATGATTTAGCTGTTTTCTTTAAAGTAGTCATATGTGAATCGACCTTCCCTGGGGATTTGAGAAATGGAGGTGGTACATTAGGGTGCTGATTTGGGACAGGGGAAGACGGTGCCGAAAGGGATTTTTTTTTTTCTTTTTTACTTTGTTTTAAGGATTCCTGTAATTGCAGTAATTTTTCTTTTTTTTCGAACGAAGGTTCATATTTGAGCAGATCCTCTCTCAGTTTTGCTGAATAGCTGACCGGAGAGACGCCCTTAGCACTGGTTGAGGGAGTGGGGCTGTCTGTGTCTTTTCCTGTATTGGGTGTAGGACGAGGTCCCGCTGCCTGGGTCTTCCCTTTCGCCTTACCTACGACCTGCCATTCCCCCTCTTTCTTCTCCCTAACCGCACTAGCGGCGGGCAAAGGCTTTTCGGGGAATGGGGGCTGAGATTTAGACCCGACCGGGGGATTCTCCACACCGGTCCTGGTCGCAGGTATGCCCACTACAGGCGAGACGGCTTTCACAGACTCGACCAAAGGGGGATTTGGTTGGGCGGTGGCCAGAACTCCAGAGGCCTTCTGCTCTGTGCAGGAAGAGGAAAGGTGACCAATCTTTCCACACTTCCAGCATGCCGGTTTCCGACCCGTCACTATTATCGGCATCTTCTGGCCATCTAAATCCAGACAGTTGGGGATGGAGAGGAAGGCTTTTTGACTAACCATCAATTCAAAACTCCACCCCCCGGTCAGGTCGTCTGAGGTAGCACTGAGGATCTGTCCAAACTGGCACAGATAAGCGGCCAGATGCTCCCCGACCACCTGAGGAGGAACCTCATATACTGCAACCTTGGTCCTACGCCTGCCTTCATATTCGGTTCGGAGAATTAGGTCTCTCGTTATTAGGTCACGCTTTGCGGCCGCCTCACAATCGGCAGGCGTGGGCAACAGTACGTCCCACATGAAGTAGCCTTTCCCTTTTATGACTCGCTGAGGTTTTATGCCCAGCGAAGTCAAGGCTTTTATCACAGTGTCTTTTGTGGAGCGACAAATTTTGCGCGAACGCTTGTCCACCACAAAGACTGACACAATTCTTTTTTCAACTCTCTTTAGTTCCACGGGATTGGACAAGAGCCCATCTGCCGTCACCAGATGTGCGTAGCTCTTGGCTTTCTCCAGGAACTCCGTGATGTTGATCTTGCATTGAGGCGGGGACATCCAGCAAGAGGGCGTCGCTCCGGCCGCTTCATTAGTCTGGGAAGAATGCTTTTCCGAGTTTCGGTTAACATCGGACTCCATTTTTTCTTCTAGTTTCTTATCTGGTTTCTTTTCTTCGGTGATTTGGCCATTTTGCGCAACCATACTTTCTTCTTGAGCAGATTTCTCGGTTTCGCCATTTTGGCCAACTTCGTCTTCCATACTTTTTTCCTGAATACAGGTTTCTTTGTCGCTATTTTGGCCATTAGCGGCCACCATACATTTTTCTGGTGAAACGTTTTCTGTTGAAACATTTCCAGCATTTTCGGACATAATAATATTTTCTGGGTTATTATTTATTTCCTTTCCATTTTCATTTGGATCAGAATTTGAAATTAAATTTTGAGAGTCTTCTGCAACATTATTTTCTGACGTTTTGTCAGGTGGGTCGTTTTTCTTTTTTTTCGTTCCGAATAAGTTTTTTCTAGCATTTTTCCCCATAATTTTTAAACAAGATATTTTTTTCCTTCCTCAATGGCAAAATTGTATATAAAAATATATACTAAAAAAAAATAAGGAAAAGAAAATAGAAAGAACAAAAAACAAGCAAAAAGGAAACGGGGTCAAAAGGGAAAACATGCAAACAGAACAACGAAAGTTAACGATAAAATTTAACGGCTACGAATTACAGACAAAGAAAGACAAAAGGACAAATTCAAGCAGAAAATAAAGAAAACAAATCAATTTTAAACAATAAAAAAACAAAAAAAAAAAAACAGAAAAGAACAAATTCACAAAACAATACGACGGCTACTAGAAATTCCAGTCAGTCCGGCAACCAAAATAGAGAACAGAATAAAAGAACGAAAAGGTATAAATTAACAAAAAAAAAATTATACGATACAACACAGAATATTTAACAAACAAAACGAACGAACAAGGAACAAAGAAGACGTAGAGGCAAAAAAAAAAACAGATTTACAAACAAAAATTACGACGGCTACTAGAAATTTCTAGTCAGTCCGACAACCAAAATACAGAACAGAATAAAAGAACGAAAAAGTATAAATTAACAAACAAAAATTTTTATACGATACAACACAGAATATTTAACGAACGAACAAGGAACAAAGAAAACGTAGAAAATAAAATGTGAACAAAATAAATTACGGCGTAAAATCAAAGGGGGAGGGATTAAACTGAAATAGAGGATAAACAAATAAAAACAAATACAAAATTAAACAAAAATCGGTAAAATAAAAGGAGGGGAAAAGAAAAAATTAATTTAGCACAAAAAGTCAGTAAAAAAAAATAAAATACAAAAGCAACTTAACGTAATAATCAATAGTCCAAAAACAATAGTCAAGCAGAGCTTCGTCTAACACCGGTCGTACGTGACGGTGTAGCGGGCATGTAAATCGCTATGTAATTAAAAGTTGTGTAAAACATAAAATCTTAAATAAAACTTTGTCAAAACTTCTGAAACTAGTTAAAATCAATAAGATTTGATTGATTTCATATCGATTTTCAATAATTTCATTGTTTTTCTAATGTTTTCAAACAGTTATTGATATTTACAAACTTGCGTTAAAAAGTAGTCAAAATAGCTAGATTTTGCATGTAAATCGCTATATAAGTAAAAGTTGTGTAAAACATAAAATCTTAAATATAACTTTGTCAAAACTTCTGAAACTAGTTAAAATCAATAAGTTTTGATTGATTTCATATCGATTTTCAATAATTTCATTGTTTTCCTAATGTTTTCAAACAGTTATTGATATTTACAAACTAGCGTTGAAAAAGTAGTGAAAAAAGCTAGATTTTCAATGTAAATCGCTATGTAATTAAAAGTTGTGTAAAACATAAAATCTTGAAGAAAACTTTGTCAAAACTTATGAAACTAGTTAAAATCAATAAGATTTGATTGATTTCATATCGATTTTCAATAATTTCATTGTTTTTGTAATGTTTTCAAACAGTTATTGATATTTACAAACTAGCGTTAAAAAGTAGTGAAAAAAGCTAGATTTTGCATGCAAATCGCTATGTAATTAAAAGTTGTGTAAAACATAAAATCTTAAATAAAACTTTGTCAAAACTTCTGAAACTAGTTAAAATCAATAAGATTTGATTGATTTCATATCGATTTTCAATAATTTCATTGTTTTTCTAATGTTTTCAAACAGTTATTGATATTTACAAACTAGCGTTGAAAAAGTAGTGAAAAAAGCTAGATTTTGCATGTAAATCGCTATGTAATTAAAAGTTGTGTAAAACATGAAATCTTAAATAAAACTTTGTCAAAACTTCTGAAACTAGTTAAAATCAATAAGTTTTGATTGATTTCATATCGATTTTCAATAATTTCATTGTTTTTCTAATGTTTTCAATGAGTTATTTATATTTACAAACTAGCGTTGAAAAAGTAGTGAAAAAAGCTAGATTTTCAATGCAAATCGCTATGTAATTAAAAGTTGTGTAAAACATAAAATCTTAAATATAACTTTGTCAAAACTCCTCAAACTAGTTAAAATCAATAAGATTTGATTGATTTCATATCGATTTTCAATAATTTCATTGTTTTTCTAATGTTTTCAAACAGTTATTGATATTTACAAACTAGCGTTAAAAAGTAGTCAAAATAGCTAGATTTTGCATGTAAATCGCTATATAAGTAAAAGTTGTGTAAAACATAAAATCTTAAATATAACTTTGTCAAAACATCTGAAACTAGTTAAAATCAATAAGTTTTGATTGATTTCATATCGATTTTCAATAATTTCATTGTTTTTCTAATGTTTTCAAACAGTTATTGATATTTACAAACTAGCGTTGAAAAAGTAGTGAAAAAAGCTAGATTTTCAATGCAAATCGCTATGTAATTAAAAGTTGTGTAAAACATAAAATCTTAAAGAAAACTTTGTCAAAACTTATGAAACTAGTTAAAATCAATAAGTTTTGATTGATTTCATATCGATTTTCAATAATTTCATTGTTTTTCTAATGTTTTCAAACAGTTATTGATATTTACAAACTAGCGTTGAAAAAGTAGTGAAAAAAGTTAGATTTTGCATGTAAATCGCTATGTAATTAAAAGTTGTGTAAAACATAAAATCTTAAATAAAACTTTGTCAAAACTTCTGAAACTAGTTAAAATCAATAAGATTTGATTGATTTCATATCGATTTTCAATAATTTCATTGTTTTTCTAATGTTTTCAAACAGTTATTGATATTTACAAACTTGCGTTAAAAAGTAGTCAAAATAGCTAGATTTTGCATGTAAATCGCTATATAAGTAAAAGTTGTGTAAAACATAAAATCTTAAATATAACTTTGTCAAAACTTCTGAAACTAGTTAAAATCAATAAGTTTTGATTGATTTCATATCGATTTTCAATAATTTCATTGTTTTTCTAATGTTTTCAAACAGTTATTGATATTTACAAACTAGCGTTGAAAAAGTAGTGAAAAAAGCTAGATTTTCAATGTAAATCGCTATGTAATTAAAAGTTGTGTAAAACATAAAATCTTAAAGAAAACTTTGTCAAAACTTATGAAACTAGTTAAAATCAATAAGATTTGATTGATTTCATATCGATTTTCAATAATTTCATTGTTTTTGTAATGTTTTCAAACAGTTATTGATATTTACAAACTAGCGTTAAAAAGTAGTGAAAAAAGCTAGATTTTGCATGCAAATCGCTATGTAATTAAAAGTTGTGTAAAACATAAAATCTTAAATAAAACTTTGTCAAAACTTCTGAAACTAGTTAAAATCAGTAAGATTTGATTGATTTCATATCGATTTTCAATAATTTCATTGTTTTTCTAATGTTTTCAAACAGTTATTGATATTTACAAACTAGCGTTGAAAAAGTAGTGAAAAAAGCTAGATTTTGCATGTAAATCGCTATGTAATTAAAAGTTGTGTAAAACATAAAATCTTAAATAAAACTTTGTCAAAACTTCTGAAACTAGTTAAAATCAATAAGT
>CAWVQA010000589.1:0-10435 GCA_963932145.1 Acanthosepion lycidas | reverse complement strand
CTGTTCTTTTTTTCTTCTTCTTATTATTATTATTGTTGTTGTTGTTGTTGTTGATGATGTTGTGTCAAAGAATGTCACGGCAACAAAAATGACGCTGGTGTTCAAAGTCCGATAAATACATCATAACACCCAGCGTGATAAGGGTTTGAGTAATAGATAGATAGATAGATAGATAGATAGATCATGAACAGGCTGAGATAGATAGATAGATAGATAGATAGATAGATAGATAGATAGATAGATAGATAGATAGATAGATAGATAGATAGATAGATCATAAACTGTCTGATATAGATAAATGGATAAAGTGATTAAAAAATCTATCGGAATACTAACAAAAGATCCATTAATTCTTTAGAAATTTCTTTGTTTACGTTGGGATACGAAACTGTGCAGATATGAAACAATTCGTAGATCTATGGCGAGAAACATTTCGCATAAAGTCACTGTTCGAACGTTCATCCGCAAGTTCTTCGTGATCGAGTCGGTCTAAAGTACGTTGGACCTAAAACAGTTCCATTTGCTCAGGAAGACGTAGTTTCGAATCTTCAGAGCGTGCATATTTTCTTTTTATAAGATTCCTCGAATATTCAGGCCGGTCAACGAAAATAAATACATAAACTCTTTAACAAATCAGCGGGGCGTCTGCTTAAATATGATTATCCATTAAAAATAACGTTTAAAGTGACGAAAATCTGTCGGTTTAATAAAAAACAAATTTAAAAAAATTAAAAAAAAACATTCTAAAATTCTCTATGTTTGTTTACGGAATTGTGCAGATAACTTCGAGAGATCTACGACCCGAGGAATTTCCCTTGAAAACACAAAATTTAGCGTCGCTGACAGGGACAAGATCAATTCTTTCCGGAGAGCGCAACTTCTTCTTAAAAAGATTTCTCGTATACAGATATACCTCACCCTACGTCGTTAATTGGTTCCAGTAGTCACGACATCGGTTGAAAAATCACTTAAGTCGAAATAACCACACTATAAACAGCAAATAAGCACTCCGCATTGCATATTACTGTATTTATGATGTATACGTTCAGTATTCTGAATAAAATAATTAATTTCCACCTGATCTTCCAACGATATAGGTTTACGCTTAGCATTATCACTGGGAATTAGAACAGTCTACCCCAGTAAGCGAAATAAGGGGTTCAGTTCGACATTCCAGCCACCTGAAGAGGGCCGGGGCGTACAACAGCCGAAATGTTGTGATAAACACGGCGCCAAAGATGAGGACAATAGTCCGAATAATGTTAATAGTGTACAATGGTAGTTTATATAAAAATCATCATTCCTTAATTTTTTCCCTAGAAGAGTTCATACTTGTTTGCTTTTCTTTCATTGATAACAGAAAAAAAGTAACTCTTTTACAATATCTTACAATGTTATAACTGATGTATCTCGATTAATGAGGTAAAATGCAGCTTATCTGAACTATTTGGGGTGGGCGTGTTGCATCCTTAAAATGGTTACAAAAAGACAAATGTTGTAGTCGTGTGAAGGAACAGCAACATGCGTGTAAATGAAAGAAGAAAGTTTTATTGTAAAAGAGAATGCATTACTAGAAAACAGAGAATCGGGTGGCAGGCTAATAATTCTCGAAGATATACCTACCAACCATACAACGGGGTCAGATCTTGCACAAGGCCGAATTTAATGTGGGGGTACCCAGCCAGTAGTCTCGGTCAAAAATTCAACGTATAAAACGGAGTCGGGTAGCTGTTCCCCGAAACGAGACTCTCCTCTTCGACATAGCCTCGTCTGGGGACCTCTCTGCCCGAAGGCAGAGAGTTTGATCAGCATAACTGGAAAGTAAGGATATTTACCTTACCTTGCCACGAAGCAGGATGTGGCACAAGGCCGATTTTAAATGTGGGGCTAAACTGAGCCTGTAGACTCGGGCAAACATTTCCCGTAGAGTCTGTAAAAACGGGGTCGGGTATAAAAAAAAAAAAGCTGTTTACTATCCCAGACGAGACTCTGCCTTTTGGTATAGCCTCGTGTGGGTTCCTCCCTACAAAAAAACAGAGAGTTCGACCAGCACAGGAAGGAAGGTTATTTAATTTAGCTTCCCTAGAGGTAGGATGTGGCACAAGGCCGTTTTTTAATGCGAGGCAAAACCGAGCTAGTAGGCACGGGGAAACATTTCCTGTAGACTCCGTAAAAACGGGGTCGGGTAGCTGTCTACCACCGCTGACGAGAATCTGGCCTTCGGCAGAGCCTCGTCTGGGTTCCTCTCTGCCCGAAGGTATAGAGTTCAACTAGCTTAGCTGCAGACGAATCCCCAAGTAATTGCCGAAGGAAGATATTCACCTACCGCCCCACGCGGTTGGATGCGGCACAAGGCCAAGTTTATTTATCCGTAGACCCCGTGAAAAAGAATGTTCAATACAGAGTAGAGCAAGTATAAAACACCATCATTTTAAGTGTTGAAACAAAATGACTAATTTTGTAGTGATTTTATAACATATTTGTTATAATTTTCGAATAAATAATTATATATATATTGTTTACATTGTTGTCATCATCTTTATTTCCATATTCATGACGTTTTGGTCGCTGTACGCTCCGGCCTTCTTCCTGTGATTGAAATTTCAAACTAAACCCTTTATTCCGTCCACCGGCCAGATTTTTCTAGTTCCTCGTGCCTTACCTCTTCCGGATGTCAGAGTTATCTCAATTTACCTAATCTCTACAAATTTTTGTTCATCACTGCTGTGAACAGGTATTGAACTCACTCCTCTTTGGGTGGAGTCACTGGATCCAACCATCGGTTTTATCCACTGGGCCAAGGGAGATAACAAGAAATGCCGAAAAAAGGAAATAAGAAAGTTATTGAATTGTTCAAAGAAAATTCGAGTTATCGGGGTTTATGTAATTTGGATAATAACTGAAAACGGGCTGAATACCATGTGTAACAGCATAGTTGTCCAAATTGTGAAACAGTAAAAACTGTCCATTTGTCAGATTAACATCTGAAATGATAAAAGATATCTTACTGGAATTCTCCGAGATTTTTATAACACTATGGGGCTCTACTTTGTGCAATAAGTATGTATTTAGCTCTAAGCTTAAATGGTGCAGTTTCTTTAAACATTTGATCTGGACCGCAATATTATTAAATTATTTGATTAAAAGTTTTCATTAGTCAAACCTTTTCAATCCAATTCATAAAAGATATTTGAATGAATTCTTCTCACCTTAATACACGCTATTAAAAATATTATTATACGCATTTCCGAACGAAAAACTTTGAAATAATTAGACAGTTTCGCTTATCGTCCGGTTCACACACCTTCCCAGTCATCTGAGTATCAGTAGAGGTTTATCCTTTGTTTCCTGCTTAGGATTGGGTTTCCGCTTCCTTCTAAAATCTACTTCAAATTTACACTTCTACAGTATCCACGTAAATTTTATTTTTTCTCAATAAAATAGATATCGTCCGGTTCAGACTCCTCCTCGTTTTTTTTCAATAAATGTTTATCCCTTATTTCCTGTTTAGGAATGGGTTTCTTGTTTCTGATAAAGGATTCTCATTCTCTTTCACTCCTAGTAACCTTGCGTCTTAGTGGCATTATAGTCTTGCTTGGGGTGAATTGATAAAAAAAAGAATTATGCAAGTGCTTAGTGAGAGAGACATAATATGAGAAAGCGATATTGATGATAAAGGACAATAAAAGAACGGGTTTTTTTAAAAAAAGGCCTATCGCTTGATGAAACGTTGCTATTTCGAATTGATATATTAACCGTAGATAGGAACAAGAGATGGATAGAGTCCAAACAATATTAATGATATCGGCATCCATAATAAAATTAAGAGAAAACAAATTTAGAAAGTGCATTAAAAAATAAAAAAAAACAATAAAAAATATTTAGATTAATAAAAATAAAAAAAAATTAAATAAAATAAAAATAAAAACGACAGTTTGATTTACACTATTTTCATTATTCGGACGATTGTCCTCGTCTTTGTCGCCATATTTATCACAACGTTTTGGCCGTTGTACGTTCCGGCCTTCTTCAGGTGTTTGGAATGTCGAACTGAACCCTTTATTACGCTCACTGGGGTAGACTCTTCTAGTTCCACGTGATATGTTTAATGAATGCGAGTTATCAGTTATCTCCTGTTAATTCCCCTCTCCAAGTCCTCCACTGCCTTAACTGGGTATTGAACTCCCACTCTTTGGGTCCTGTCACTGGATTTAGTCAACGGCTTTATCCACTGTGCCATGTATAAATATAAACAGATACTAAAGAGTCGAAACGCTGTAATAAATATGGCGACAAAGATGAGGACAATAGTCCGAATAATGTAAACAGTGTACATAATACCTCATCAAAGATATATAGACAGATACTAAAAGGCCGGAACGTTGTAATAAATATGGCGACAAAGATGAGGACAATAGTACGAATAATGTAAATAGTGTACATAATACCTCATCTCAGAAATATAGACAGATACTAAAGAGTCAAAACGTTTAATAAATATGGCGACAAAGATGAGGACAATAGTCCGAATAATGTAAATAGTGTACATAATACCTCATCTCAGAAATATAGACAGATACTGAAAGGCCGGAACGTTGTAATAAATATGGCAACAAAGATGAGGACAATAGTACGAATAATGTAAATAGTGTACATAATACCTCATCTCAGAAATATAAACATATACTAAAGAGTCAAAACGTTTTAATAAATATGGCGACAAAGATGAGGACAATAGTCCGAATAATGTAAATAATGTACATAATACCTCATCTCAGAAATATAGACAGATACTGAAAGGCCGGAACGTTGTAATAAATATGGCAACAAAGCTGAGGACAACAGTCCGAATAATGTAAATAATGTACATAATACCCCATCTCAGAAATATAGACAGTGTCCTTGGCCATCCAAATAAGTCTACGGCTCTCAGTGTCGCACTTACCGTCCTCTGTCAAGAGACTTCCCAGATATTTAAACTTCTCTGTCTGCTTGATTCTAGTGTAGTATAATAAATAATTGTAGTGCAATATCTGATAGCGCAAAGGCAAATAATAAAAATTAATATTTTTAACTTATATTTCCGCATATAGACACTCTTTAACCCCCCCACCCCTCAATCACCCTTAGAAATTTATACTACAATTCTAAATAGTAAACCTTAAATTCTAGGTGATTGCTGTCGATAGGCTAACCTCAGCCTCAGTGCGACGACCAATAACTTACATGAAAAATTTCACATTATATCAGTCATTCTCACCCTACCCAGAAAGAAATACACTGCTTAGGCGATTGTTGTGGATTCCAAGATGAATTCGGTCTCCAAGGAATGACAAACACAATAATTAAATATAAGAAATAAAATGTATTTACACAATCATACAAAGAGTAATACTGTTAGTAAATCCAGGAACGAGATTAGTAGCAAATACAGATAGATATATACAGTCTCGAAGTAGGACTTCCTTAGAGTCTACGTGCTTGTAACCGACTTCTACACGAGGTTACCTCACTCTATCCGACTACCGACTCTGGGTTTTTAACGGCAGCAGTCCAGGTACATTTGGTAGAGTCCACTTATATGAAAAAGGGGTGGATCCCATAACACCCCCTCCTTAGATCCATTTTTGAGGAGAGTTAATATTTTTGTCTCTTGTGGTTGATGATCAGGGGTTCGACGAATTTTCTTTTCCTATTTGACCTTCTCATTACTGTATTTTCCTGCGGTCTTTGTATGTCAAACGCTTCAAAGATTGTATCCATAGCATCGTCATTATCTGCGGTTGACGAGCTTAGCTCCTCCATTCGTCTTTTCTATAGCTGGTCGATATGTCTTCTGTGTGAAAACCTTTCGCCTTTTATGGTGTACATTAGATTCCCGATTCTCTTGATTACTGTGCCAGGCTCCCAGTAAGCCATATCGTTTCTAAAATTATTGAAATAAACCCGTTCTCCAGGTTTGAATGATCACTTTGGCACCATCGGTGTATATTGATTTTTGCTCTTGTTTGGCAATAATTTGTCAAACACCGACCTCATTTTCCGCACAAACATCAATTCTGCTGGAGAAAGACCCGATGGCGTGTTTATGTTGGGTGTTATTCTGTACACGTGTAGAAATTGCTGTATAGCTTTTGTCGTCGGTATGTCCTCAGTTTTTTTAGTGCTCTTTTCAATGTGTCGACAAATCTCTCGGCTTGTCCGTTTGACCTCGGGTGGTATGGCGCTATCTTAATATGTTTTACTTGGTACATCTCGCAAAATTCTTTGTCTATTTTTTCTATTGTAGCATACGGTACATTTCGCTTCTTTCTAAAAATTGGTTGGACGTTTTCTTTTAATTCTATTTTGGCCTTAAATTTGTTGCATCGCCCCAACCCTCTTGAAAATACTTCAGGAAATTGCTTGTATAATTCCTCCTTCAATTTTATAGTATCTGATGTTTCAACCTCTAACTTTTTGCAAAACGAGTTGATAGGTAGGTCCCAAACGTTGAATTTCTGCATCCAGTCGATACCTACTAAATTTTCAGTATCTTTCATGACGTATATCTTAAGTTATTTTGTTTTGCAATGAAATTTAACATTCACGATTATTTCTCCCTCAAATTTTATTCGTTTGCCTGTAACCGACTTGGCAATTTTTTGAGTGTGTAACATGGTAGGTCTGTTGAGTTTTTTCCATGTCTGTAAGTTGATTATCGTAAGGTCGGAACCCGAATCCAGTTGTAATTTAATCTTTTTATTTAAAATTTCCAGTTCCACATATTTCCTTACATTGGTGTTGTCATCATTATGCATCCTTGTAGCTCTTATTCCTTTAGTATCTTTTCTATTTCTACATTGGTGTGCCTTGTGGCCTTTTTTTCCACATTCATGACAGTTTTTATATCTGAAGCGACAATCCTTGTTCCAATGTAATCCTCCACATCGATAACATGCTGATGGAGGGGGCTTAAATTTGTTTCGATATTCGTCATAATTTGTCCTGTATGTTGTACTTTTTCTCTTATCATAAAATTTTATTTTTCTTTCCGGGTAGGGTGAGAATTTTTTTTCATTGTCGTAAAATTTTAGTTTTCTTTCCGGGAAGGGTGAAGAACGTAGACTTTTGTTTAACTTACGTATATGAGAAACAGATGATTCTTCAATGTCCTTTGCGTCTTTCTTTATGCTTAAACATCTCTGGCAATCTACCAATAATTTGCTGCAATTTTAGACCCGGTTCATTTTGTAATTTTGCAAGCATTCTTCGACGCATTTCGCTATCTTTTGTAGAAATTAGCACTTGAACAAAGATGAGACATTTAAAATTGTCCGGGGTTAATTCCGCTATTTTGAAGTCGTCACAATGTTTATTTACGATTGCGGCAAACGTGGAATAATCCTCATTATCGCCCTTTACCAGGTTAAAGCATTTCCACCTCCGATGGAAGAGTGATGTTTTGGGGCTGAAGTGTTCTTTAAGACATGTCACTGCTTCGTCAAATTTTAATTCGTTCGTCTTTTTTGGCAAGATATAATCCACGAACTTTGTATATTCTTCAGTTCCTAATTTTCTAAGCAATAGACGTAGCTTTTTTGCTTCTGTCCAATTTTGACAGTCTATATTAAAGATGTCTTCATGTCTTCTGAAGTAATCTTCAAAAAATTTTGTCCTCATCTAGAGAATATTTGAAAATCTCTATGGTATTCCACACTGCTGTGACGTCCCCCGGTGTCGCTGCGCCAAATGTAACGTCTGCCTGGCCGCGCTATCCTGGTCACGGCGCCAATTGTGACGTCCCCCGGTGTCGCTGCGGCAAATGTGACGTCCGCCTAACCGCGCTCGCCGTGCTAACCTGGTCGTGGCGCCAATTGTGACGTCACCCCGTCTGTCTCCGCGCCGTCGACGTCCTATCCTGTCTTGTGACGACCAATGTAACTTGGTATTGGTCGCGGCACCAAATGTGACGTCCTAACCTTCCATCCACATCCACCACAGTCAGCCAGTAGGTTTTTGGATGAGCCAGTGTCGTTATCTGTCGATACCGAGTGCTTCTATTCTGCACCGCCTTCTTTGTTCTACTGAGACTTGGGGTTCCCCACCCTACTCAATCTCATCTTCAGACCAATACCAAGTCACATTGGTCGTCACAAGACAGGATAGGACGGCGACGGCGCGGAGACAGACGGGGTGACGTCACAATTTGCGCCGCGACCAGGACAGCACGGCGGGCGCGGCCAGGCAGACGTCAAGATTGACAGGGACACCGGGGGGGACGTCACACTGCGTCTTGCGAAAATGTTGCTTCTTTTTCAATATCTAATTGCTTGTTGCCCGCTACTTTCAATATTAGTTCTTGGAGCTCTGTTTGTCTATCTTGATTTTCCTTTTGCGTTTGTAATATTTGCTTTTGCCATTTTTCTTGTAGCTGTAACTGTTGATCATTTTGGTATTTTTGCATTTGTAATTGTTGCTCATTTTGGTGTTTTATTAGTTCTACCAACATATTTTTAAAATCTTCCATGATAACTCAATTTTATGTATTTTTACTCCTCGTAATTGTTTGTCGCTAATTTGTTGTTGGACGGCGAGGGAAGGATTTTTCTATTTCTTTTTTTCGTATGAGTTCGAATCATTCGAAGCCAATTTGCTTGTTGGACGACGAGGGAAGATTTTTCTTTTGTTTTCCGCGTGTGTTCGAATCCTTGTCACCAAGTTGTTGTGGATTCCAAGATGAATTCGGTCTCCAAGGAATGACAAACGCAATAATTAAATATAAGAAATAAAATGTATTCACACAATCATACAAAGAGTAATACTGTTAGTAAGTCCAGGAACGTGGTTAGTAGAAAATAGAGATAGATATATACAGTCTCGAAGTAGGACTTCCTTAGAGTCCACGTGCTTGTAACTGACTTCTACAAGAGGTTACCTCACATTATCTCCGTTCGTATATTCTCTCACTCTCCGTATATCCTCTCACTCTCCGACTACCGACTAGTATTTAGTCACCCACCCGAGGTTATCATGTGGCACAAGGCCGGTTTAACGTAGGATCTCCGAGCCCGTGAGCTCGGCCAATATATGCCCATTGAACCCGTATAAACGGGTTCAGGGTCGGTTTACCTCCCCGGAAGAGAATCCTCCCTTCGGCGTAGCCTCTTTCGGGTTCCTCACCGCCCGAAGGCAGAGAGTTCAACCGTTCAGCCGGTCGTCCGACATCGACTGACATCCAACTACCGACTACCCTCACTGACTGTAACTCTGGGTATATAACGGCAGCAGTCCAGGTACACTTGGTAGAGTCCACTTATATGAAAAAGGGGTGGACCCCATAACAGCGGTCATGTATTTTTCAGTACATGACTGACAAGGCAGATATTTTTCTCGCAGTAGGTTGTCATTTCTTTCTACTGTAAACCAGTTGCCATCCAAGGCAACCTGGTCTGTCCTGCTATTTATCCATAGCTGGGGGGAGAAGAAGCGGATTCAGAACTTTCCCAAGGGTATTAGCACATAAGCGATTTTAATGGATTCGACTATATTAAAGAATCTTTCTGTCCCAGTAGACGCCTTGGGTATACCTGCCATATTTGGGAACGCGCAAGTGAAAGAGTTGCTTGGAACAGCTTGTGGGCTGAGGGAAACACCATGTCTCTAAGCATCGGAAAGGAACCCGAGAGTTTACCGTTGTAGACTGGGCGAAGCATCTGAGTAATCGAGTGGATTTCAAATAACTAATAATAATAATAATAATAATAATAATAATAATAATAATAATAATAATAAGAAGAAGAAGAAGAAGAAGAAGAAGAAGAAGAAGAAGAAGAAGAAGAAGAAAAGAACAACAAATAAATGAAATAGAAACGTTCAATTAGACTGGAACTAGGTCTCACTGTTTTACTTTTGAATTAGCTAGATGCAACCATCATTTCTACTATAACAGTTTCTTTTCTCACACTTCCCGCCTGTGGAACACCCTCCAGTTTCTTGCCTCCCTGAGAACTACAACCTACTAAAAAATGGCAGCTTCAATCACCGTCTTCAGTCACGAGTTGAGTCACTTTATCGACGACGGGACGTGGCTTCTCTCTGTTAACTTTACAAATATTTTCAAGACAACTGCTCGGATGAACTTTTTTTTTCCTTGTGCCTAGACTACATGAGTTTAAGTGGTTTACTCGATTGGCAACTAGGTCTCAACGTTTGGCTGTTGAACTAGCTAGATGCTAACCCCACTTCTAGGTTAACAGATTTTTTAATCGCATTCCCCATCTGTTGAACTCCCTTCCGATTTATTGCTACCCTGATAACTACAATCTTCTAAAATTTAAAGGCCACGTCAAATGCTATCTTCTGACTACTTGAAGCCTGTTCCTTTTTTGCACTTTTCTCAACTCTCCCAATTTTCAATCTTCTCATTCACTTTCAAATGTGTGTGTGTCTGTTT
>CAWVQA010000588.1:35000-59504 GCA_963932145.1 Acanthosepion lycidas | reverse complement strand
CCGCGACAGGCGGGATTTTGCCGTCGCCGTCTTATTTCGAACCCCCCGTGGAGCGTGAGACGAGGGATCGCTCGTAGACCACTTGACTTCAGGCTCGGGGTGTCGTACTTAGTAGAGCAGCCACCACACTGCGATCTATTGAGACTAAGCCCTCGACCGACTCGATTCGTCCTCCCCGAGGGACGACCCGAACTTCGTTCAAAGATAGACAGGACGAAACTTGTTCCGAAATAGTTAGATCGTTCGTCTTTTGCACGACTATATCGGTTATAGTTTGCGGTTTTATTGGGGTTTTGTTTTTTTTTTGTTTTTTTTTGCAACAGTCAAGAACATGTTATGTCGGGCGACGAGAAAACTTGCGCGGCGGAACAATCCGCACCACTTCAACGCAAAGCGATCGGCCTGGCTGGCTACGTGAGCTTTCGTTCCGTTTCCAGGCTCCGGCTTCGTTTCGACGGTTTTGAAAAAACAAAAGTTAACTGCGTCCGTCCGTCCGTTCGTCAGTCCTTGAAATCGTTAAGTTCATAAGTCATACTCCGAAAGGCCTTGCTTCGTTTGCCGTAGCCGGACGCGCGTCGTGCGCCTCGGCACTGCTCGTCGCAGCGGTACGTGTGGCTGGTGGCCGATGTTGTCGAATAAAATTCGAAAAATACAATTCGAAAACCGAATTGAAGCCATCAGTTGTCGTTCTAATGTCATTTCTATGCTCTTCGCACACTTTCCGTATCGGTTGGCATGAAATTTCTCCAAAAAAGCAAAGGTTGTTACACGAACAGGATTCAAGTGTCACACGTTGGGAGGAGCGTCGCCGGCCTTCGTCTGCCGTCGCCGGACGCGCGCCTCGGAAGCTCAGTGCGTAACCTGCGAGGAGGAGGAGCAGGAGTCCGTCGTCGTCGTCGTCGTCGAATCGTTTCGATGCCTCCTAAGTGATGCGTCGAAGGTGCCTGCTGCCTTCGTCTGCCGTAACCGGACGCGCGCTTGCGCCTGCCTGCCTGCCTGCCTGCCTGCCTGCCTGCCTCGCAATCGTACGAGTGCGTAACGGCGCGAGTCCGTCGAATCGTTTCGATATGCCTAAGTGACACCGCGCGCGGAGAAGGCGGCTTTGCTTCGTTTGCCGTAGCCGGACGCGCGTCGTGCGCCTCGGCACTGCTCGTCGCAGCGGTACGTGTGGCTGGTGGCCGATGTTGTCGAATAAAATTCGAAAAATACAATTCGAAAACCGAATTGAAGCCATCAGTTGTCGTTCTAATGTCATTTCTATGCTCTTCGCACACTTTCCGTATCGGTTGGCATGAAATTTCTCAAAAAAAGCAAAGGTTGTTACACGAACAGGATTCAAGTGTCACACATTGGGAGGAGCGTCGCCGGCCTTCGTCTGCCGTCGCCGGACGCGCGCCTCGGAAGCTCAGTGCGTAACCTGCGAGGAGGAGGAGCAGGAGTCCGTCGTCGTCGTCGTCGAATCGTTTCGATGCCTCCTAAGTGATGCGTCGAAGGTGCCTGCTGCCTTCGTCTGCCGTAACCGGACGCGCGCTTGCGCCTGCCTGCCTGCCTGCCTCGCAATCGTACGAGTGCGTAACGGCGCGAGTCCGTCGAATCGTTTCGATATGCCTAAGTGACACCGCGCGCGGAGAAGGCGGCTTTGCTTCGTTTGCCGTAGCCGGACGCGCGTCGTGCGCCTCGGCACTGCTCGTCGCAGCGGTACGTGTGGCTGGTGGCCGATGTTGTCGAATAAAATTCGAAAAATACAATTCGAAAACCGAATTGAAGCCATCAGTTGTCGTTCTAATGTCATTTCTATGCTCTTCGCACACTTTCCGTATCGGTTGGCATGAAATTTCTCCAAAAAAGCAAAGGTTGTTACACGAACAGGATTCAAGTGTCACACGTTGGGAGGAGCGTCGCCGGCCTTCGTCTGCCGTCGCCGGACGCGCGCCTCGGAAGCTCAGTGCGTAACCTGCGAGGAGGAGGAGCAGGAGTCCGTCGTCGTCGTCGTCGTCGTCGTCGAATCGTTTCGATGCCTCCTAAGTGATGCGTCGAAGGTGCCTGCTGCCTTCGTCTGCCGTAACCGGACGCGCGCTTGCGCCTGCCTGCCTGCCTGCCTGCCTGCCTCGCAATCGTACGAGTGCGTAACGGCGCGAGTCCGTCGAATCGTTTCGATATGCCTAAGTGACACCGCGCGCGGAGAAGGCGGCTTTGCTTCGTTTGCCGTAGCCGGACGCGCGTCGTGCGCCTCGGCACTGCTCGTCGCAGCGGTACGTGTGGCTGGTGGCCGATGTTGTCGAATAAAATTCGAAAAATACAATTCGAAAACCGAATTGAAGCCATCAGTTGTCGTTCTAATGTCATTTCTATGCTCTTCGCACACTTTCCGTATCGGTTGGCATGAAATTTCTCAAAAAAAGCAAAGGTTGTTACACGAACAGGATTCAAGTGTCACACGTTGGGAGGAGCGTCGCCGGCCTTCGTCTGCCGTCGCCGGACGCGCGCCTCGGAAGCTCAGTGCGTAACCTGCGAGGAGGAGGAGCAGGAGTCCGTCGTCGTCGTCGTCGTCGAATCGTTTCGATGCCTCCTAAGTGATGCGTCGAAGGTGCCTGCTGCCTTCGTCTGCCGTAACCGGACGCGCGCTTGCGCCTGCCTGCCTGCCTGCCTGCCTGCCTCGCAATCGTACGAGTGCGTAACGGCGCGAGTCCGTCGAATCGTTTCGATATGCCTAAGTGACACCGCGCGCGGAGAAGGCGGCTTTGCTTCGTTTGCCGTAGCCGGACGCGCGTCGTGCGCCTCGGCACTGCTCGTCGCAGCGGTACGTGTGGCTGGTGGCCGATGTTGTCGAATAAAATTCGAAAAATACAATTCGAAAACCGAATTGAAGCCATCAGTTGTCGTTCTAATGTCATTTCTATGCTCTTCGCACACTTTCCGTATCGGTTGGCATGAAATTTCTCAAAAAAAGCAAAGGTTGTTACACGAACAGGATTCAAGTGTCACACATTGGGAGGAGCGTCGCCGGCCTTCGTCTGCCGTCGCCGGACGCGCGCCTCGGAAGCTCAGTGCGTAACCTGCGAGGAGGAGGAGCAGGAGTCCGTCGTCGTCGTCGTCGAATCGTTTCGATGCCTCCTAAGTGATGCGTCGAAGGTGCCTGCTGCCTTCGTCTGCCGTAACCGGACGCGCGCTTGCGCCTGCCTGCCTGCCTGCCTGCCTGCCTGCCTGCCTGCCTCGCAATCGTACGAGTGCGTAACGGCGCGAGTCCGTCGAATCGTTTCGATATGCCTAAGTGACACCGCGCGCGGAGAAGGCGGCTTTGCTTCGTTTGCCGTAGCCGGACGCGCGTCGTGCGCCTCGGCACTGCTCGTCGCAGCGGTACGTGTGGCTGGTGGCCGATGTTGTCGAATAAAATTCGAAAAATACAATTCGAAAACCGAATTGAAGCCATCAGTTGTCGTTCTAATGTCATTTCTATGCTCTTCGCACACTTTCCGTATCGGTTGGCATGAAATTTCTCCAAAAAAGCAAAGGTTGTTACACGAACAGGATTCAAGTGTCACACATTGGGAGGAGCGTCGGCGGCCTTCGTCTGCCGTCGCCGGACGCGCGCCTCGGAAGCTCAGTGCGTAACCTGCGAGGAGGAGGAGCAGGAGTCCGTCGTCGTCGTCGTCGAATCGTTTCGATGCCTCCTAAGTGATGCGTCGAAGGTGCCTGCTGCCTTCGTCTGCCGTAACCGGACGCGCGCTTGCGCCTGCCTGCCTGCCTGCCTGCCTGCCTGCCTGCCTGCCTCGCAATCGTACGAGTGCGTAACGGCGCGAGTCCGTCGAATCGTTTCGATATGCCTAAGTGACACCGCGCGCGGAGAAGGCGGCTTTGCTTCGTTTGCCGTAGCCGGACGCGCGTCGTGCGCCTCGGCACTGCTCGTCGCAGCGGTACGTGTGGCTGGTGGCCGATGTTGTCGAATAAAATTCGAAAAATACAATTCGAAAACCGAATTGAAGCCATCAGTTGTCGTTCTAATGTCATTTCTATGCTCTTCGCACACTTTCCGTATCGGTTGGCATGAAATTTCTCCAAAAAAGCAAAGGTTGTTACACGAACAGGATTCAAGTGTCACACATTGGGAGGAGCGTCGCCGGCCTTCGTCTGCCGTCGCCGGACGCGCGCCTCGGAAGCTCAGTGCGTAACCTGCGAGGAGGAGGAGCAGGAGTCCGTCGTCGTCGTCGTCGAATCGTTTCGATGCCTCCTAAGTGATGCGTCGAAGGTGCCTGCTGCCTTCGTCTGCCGTAACCGGACGCGCGCTTGCGCCTGCCTGCCTGCCTGCCTGCCTGCCTGCCTGCCTGCCTCGCAATCGTACGAGTGCGTAACGGCGCGAGTCCGTCGAATCGTTTCGATATGCCTAAGTGACACCGCGCGCGGAGAAGGCGGCTTTGCTTCGTTTGCCGTAGCCGGACGCGCGTCGTGCGCCTCGGCACTGCTCGTCGCAGCGGTACGTGTGGCTGGTGGCCGATGTTGTCGAATAAAATTCGAAAAATACAATTCGAAAACCGAATTGAAGCCATCAGTTGTCGTTCTAATGTCATTTCTATGCTCTTCGCACACTTTCCGTATCGGTTGGCATGAAATTTCTCAAAAAAAGCAAAGGTTGTTACACGAACAGGATTCAAGTGTCACACGTTGGGAGGAGCGTCGCCGGCCTTCGTCTGCCGTCGCCGGACGCGCGCCTCGGAAGCTCATTGCGTAACCTGCGAGGAGGAGGAGCAGGAGTCCGTCGTCGTCGTCGTCGAATCGTTTCGATGCCTCCTAAGTGATGCGTCGAAGGTGCCTGCTGCCTTCGTCTGCCGTAACCGGACGCGCGCTTGCGCCTGCCTGCCTGCCTGCCTCGCAATCGTACGAGTGCGTAACGGCGCGAGTCCGTCGAATCGTTTCGATATGCCTAAGTGACACCGCGCGCGGAGAAGGCGGCTTTGCTTCGTTTGCCGTAGCCGGACGCGCGTCGTGCGCCTCGGCACTGCTCGTCGCAGCGGTACGTGTGGCTGGTGGCCGATGTTGTCGAATAAAATTCGAAAAATACAATTCGAAAACCGAATTGAAGCCATCAGTTGTCGTTCTAATGTCATTTCTATGCTCTTCGCACACTTTCCGTATCGGTTGGCATGAAATTTCTCCAAAAAAGCAAAGGTTGTTACACGAACAGGATTCAAGTGTCACACGTTGGGAGGAGCGTCGCCGGCCTTCGTCTGCCGTCGCCGGACGCGCGCCTCGGAAGCTCAGTGCGTAACCTGCGAGGAGGAGGAGCAGGAGTCCGTCGTCGTCGTCGTCGTCGTCGTCGAATCGTTTCGATGCCTCCTAAGTGATGCGTCGAAGGTGCCTGCTGCCTTCGTCTGCCGTAACCGGACGCGCGCTTGCGCCTGCCTGCCTGCCTGCCTGCCTGCCTCGCAATCGTACGAGTGCGTAACGGCGCGAGTCCGTCGAATCGTTTCGATATGCCTAAGTGACACCGCGCGCGGAGAAGGCGGCTTTGCTTCGTTTGCCGTAGCCGGACGCGCGTCGTGCGCCTCGGCACTGCTCGTCGCAGCGGTACGTGTGGCTGGTGGCCGATGTTGTCGAATAAAATTCGAAAAATACAATTCGAAAACCGAATTGAAGCCATCAGTTGTCGTTCTAATGTCATTTCTATGCTCTTCGCACACTTTCCGTATCGGTTGGCATGAAATTTCTCAAAAAAAGCAAAGGTTGTTACACGAACAGGATTCAAGTGTCACACGTTGGGAGGAGCGTCGCCGGCCTTCGTCTGCCGTCGCCGGACGCGCGCCTCGGAAGCTCAGTGCGTAACCTGCGAGGAGGAGGAGCAGGAGTCCGTCGTCGTCGTCGTCGAATCGTTTCGATGCCTCCTAAGTGATGCGTCGAAGGTGCCTGCTGCCTTCGTCTGCCGTAACCGGACGCGCGCTTGCGCCTGCCTGCCTGCCTGCCTGCCTGCCTCGCAATCGTACGAGTGCGTAACGGCGCGAGTCCGTCGAATCGTTTCGATATGCCTAAGTGACACCGCGCGCGGAGAAGGCGGCTTTGCTTCGTTTGCCGTAGCCGGACGCGCGTCGTGCGCCTCGGCACTGCTCGTCGCAGCGGTACGTGTGGCTGGTGGCCGATGTTGTCGAATAAAATTCGAAAAATACAATTCGAAAACCGAATTGAAGCCATCAGTTGTCGTTCTAATGTCATTTCTATGCTCTTCGCACACTTTCCGTATCGGTTGGCATGAAATTTCTCAAAAAAAGCAAAGGTTGTTACACGAACAGGATTCAAGTGTCACACATTGGGAGGAGCGTCGCCGGCCTTCGTCTGCCGTCGCCGGACGCGCGCCTCGGAAGCTCAGTGCGTAACCTGCGAGGAGGAGGAGCAGGAGTCCGTCGTCGTCGTCGTCGAATCGTTTCGATGCCTCCTAAGTGATGCGTCGAAGGTGCCTGCTGCCTTCGTCTGCCGTAACCGGACGCGCGCTTGCGCCTGCCTGCCTGCCTGCCTCGCAATCGTACGAGTGCGTAACGGCGCGAGTCCGTCGAATCGTTTCGATATGCCTAAGTGACACCGCGCGCGGAGAAGGCGGCTTTGCTTCGTTTGCCGTAGCCGGACGCGCGTCGTGCGCCTCGGCACTGCTCGTCGCAGCGGTACGTGTGGCTGGTGGCCGATGTTGTCGAATAAAATTCGAAAAATACAATTCGAAAACCGAATTGAAGCCATCAGTTGTCGTTCTAATGTCATTTCTATGCTCTTCGCACACTTTCCGTATCGGTTGGCATGAAATTTCTCAAAAAAAGCAAAGGTTGTTACACGAACAGGATTCAAGTGTCACACATTGGGAGGAGCGTCGCCGGCCTTCGTCTGCCGTCGCCGGACGCGCGCCTCGGAAGCTCAGTGCGTAACCTGCGAGGAGGAGGAGCAGGAGTCCGTCGTCGTCGTCGTCGAATCGTTTCGATGCCTCCTAAGTGATGCGTCGAAGGTGCCTGCTGCCTTCGTCTGCCGTAACCGGACGCGCGCTTGCGCCTGCCTGCCTGCCTGCCTCGCAATCGTACGAGTGCGTAACGGCGCGAGTCCGTCGAATCGTTTCGATATGCCTAAGTGACACCGCGCGCGGAGAAGGCGGCTTTGCTTCGTTTGCCGTAGCCGGACGCGCGTCGTGCGCCTCGGCACTGCTCGTCGCAGCGGTACGTGTGGCTGGTGGCCGATGTTGTCGAATAAAATTCGAAAAATACAATTCGAAAACCGAATTGAAGCCATCAGTTGTCGTTCTAATGTCATTTCTATGCTCTTCGCACACTTTCCGTATCGGTTGGCATGAAATTTCTCCAAAAAAGCAAAGGTTGTTACACGAACAGGATTCAAGTGTCACACGTTGGGAGGAGCGTCGCCGGCCTTCGTCTGCCGTCGCCGGACGCGCGCCTCGGAAGCTCAGTGCGTAACCTGCGAGGAGGAGGAGCAGGAGTCCGTCGTCGTCGTCGTCGTCGTCGTCGAATCGTTTCGATGCCTCCTAAGTGATGCGTCGAAGGTGCCTGCTGCCTTCGTCTGCCGTAACCGGACGCGCGCTTGCGCCTGCCTGCCTGCCTGCCTGCCTGCCTGCCTGCCTCGCAATCGTACGAGTGCGTAACGGCGCGAGTCCGTCGAATCGTTTCGATATGCCTAAGTGACACCGCGCGCGGAGAAGGCGGCTTTGCTTCGTTTGCCGTAGCCGGACGCGCGTCGTGCGCCTCGGCACTGCTCGTCGCAGCGGTACGTGTGGCTGGTGGCCGATGTTGTCGAATAAAATTCGAAAAATACAATTCGAAAACCGAATTGAAGCCATCAGTTGTCGTTCTAATGTCATTTCTATGCTCTTCGCACACTTTCCGTATCGGTTGGCATGAAATTTCTCAAAAAAAGCAAAGGTTGTTACACGAACAGGATTCAAGTGTCACACGTTGGGAGGAGCGTCGCCGGCCTTCGTCTGCCGTCGCCGGACGCGCGCCTCGGAAGCTCAGTGCGTAACCTGCGAGGAGGAGGAGCAGGAGTCCGTCGTCGTCGTCGTCGAATCGTTTCGATGCCTCCTAAGTGATGCGTCGAAGGTGCCTGCTGCCTTCGTCTGCCGTAACCGGACGCGCGCTTGCGCCTGCCTGCCTGCCTGCCTCGCAATCGTACGAGTGCGTAACGGCGCGAGTCCGTCGAATCGTTTCGATATGCCTAAGTGACACCGCGCGCGGAGAAGGCGGCTTTGCTTCGTTTGCCGTAGCCGGACGCGCGTCGTGCGCCTCGGCACTGCTCGTCGCAGCGGTACGTGTGGCTGGTGGCCGATGTTGTCGAATAAAATTCGAAAAATACAATTCGAAAACCGAATTGAAGCCATCAGTTGTCGTTCTAATGTCATTTCTATGCTCTTCGCACACTTTCCGTATCGGTTGGCATGAAATTTCTCCAAAAAAGCAAAGGTTGTTACACGAACAGGATTCAAGTGTCACACGTTGGGAGGAGCGTCGCCGGCCTTCGTCTGCCGTCGCCGGACGCGCGCCTCGGAAGCTCAGTGCGTAACCTGCGAGGAGGAGGAGCAGGAGTCCGTCGTCGTCGTCGTCGTCGAATCGTTTCGATGCCTCCTAAGTGATGCGTCGAAGGTGCCTGCTGCCTTCGTCTGCCGTAACCGGACGCGCGCTTGCGCCTGCCTGCCTGCCTGCCTGCCTGCCTGCCTGCCTCGCAATCGTACGAGTGCGTAACGGCGCGAGTCCGTCGAATCGTTTCGATATGCCTAAGTGACACCGCGCGCGGAGAAGGCGGCTTTGCTTCGTTTGCCGTAGCCGGACGCGCGTCGTGCGCCTCGGCACTGCTCGTCGCAGCGGTACGTGTGGCTGGTGGCCGATGTTGTCGAATAAAATTCGAAAAATACAATTCGAAAACCGAATTGAAGCCATCAGTTGTCGTTCTAATGTCATTTCTATGCTCTTCGCACACTTTCCGTATCGGTTGGCATGAAATTTCTCAAAAAAAGCAAAGGTTGTTACACGAACAGGATTCAAGTGTCACACATTGGGAGGAGCGTCGCCGGCCTTCGTCTGCCGTCGCCGGACGCGCGCCTCGGAAGCTCAGTGCGTAACCTGCGAGGAGGAGGAGCAGGAGTCCGTCGTCGTCGTCGTCGAATCGTTTCGATGCCTCCTAAGTGATGCGTCGAAGGTGCCTGCTGCCTTCGTCTGCCGTAACCGGACGCGCGCTTGCGCCTGCCTGCCTGCCTGCCTCGCAATCGTACGAGTGCGTAACGGCGCGAGTCCGTCGAATCGTTTCGATATGCCTAAGTGACACCGCGCGCGGAGAAGGCGGCTTTGCTTCGTTTGCCGTAGCCGGACGCGCGTCGTGCGCCTCGGCACTGCTCGTCGCAGCGGTACGTGTGGCTGGTGGCCGATGTTGTCGAATAAAATTCGAAAAATACAATTCGAAAACCGAATTGAAGCCATCAGTTGTCGTTCTAATGTCATTTCTATGCTCTTCGCACACTTTCCGTATCGGTTGGCATAAAATTTCTCCAAAAAAGCAAAGGTTGTTACACGAACAGGATTCAAGTGTCACACGTTGGGAGGAGCGTCGCCGGCCTTCGTCTGCCGTCGCCGGACGCGCGCCTCGGAAGCTCAGTGCGTAACCTGCGAGGAGGAGGAGCAGGAGTCCGTCGTCGTCGTCGTCGTCGTCGTCGAATCGTTTCGATGCCTCCTAAGTGATGCGTCGAAGGTGCCTGCTGCCTTCGTCTGCCGTAACCGGACGCGCGCTTGCGCCTGCCTGCCTGCCTGCCTGCCTGCCTCGCAATCGTACGAGTGCGTAACGGCGCGAGTCCGTCGAATCGTTTCGATATGCCTAAGTGACACCGCGCGCGGAGAAGGCGGCTTTGCTTCGTTTGCCGTAGCCGGACGCGCGTCGTGCGCCTCGGCACTGCTCGTCGCAGCGGTACGTGTGGCTGGTGGCCGATGTTGTCGAATAAAATTCGAAAAATACAATTCGAAAACCGAATTGAAGCCATCAGTTGTCGTTCTAATGTCATTTCTATGCTCTTCGCACACTTTCCGTATCGGTTGGCATGAAATTTCTCAAAAAAAGCAAAGGTTGTTACACGAACAGGATTCAAGTGTCACACGTTGGGAGGAGCGTCGCCGGCCTTCGTCTGCCGTCGCCGGACGCGCGCCTCGGAAGCTCAGTGCGTAACCTGCGAGGAGGAGGAGCAGGAGTCCGTCGTCGTCGTCGTCGTCGAATCGTTTCGATGCCTCCTAAGTGATGCGTCGAAGGTGCCTGCTGCCTTCGTCTGCCGTAACCGGACGCGCGCTTGCGCCTGCCTGCCTGCCTGCCTGCCTGCCTCGCAATCGTACGAGTGCGTAACGGCGCGAGTCCGTCGAATCGTTTCGATATGCCTAAGTGACACCGCGCGCGGAGAAGGCGGCTTTGCTTCGTTTGCCGTAGCCGGACGCGCGTCGTGCGCCTCGGCACTGCTCGTCGCAGCGGTACGTGTGGCTGGTGGCCGATGTTGTCGAATAAAATTCGAAAAATACAATTCGAAAACCGAATTGAAGCCATCAGTTGTCGTTCTAATGTCATTTCTATGCTCTTCGCACACTTTCCGTATCGGTTGGCATGAAATTTCTCAAAAAAAGCAAAGGTTGTTACACGAACAGGATTCAAGTGTCACACATTGGGAGGAGCGTCGCCGGCCTTCGTCTGCCGTCGCCGGACGCGCGCCTCGGAAGCTCAGTGCGTAACCTGCGAGGAGGAGGAGCAGGAGTCCGTCGTCGTCGTCGTCGAATCGTTTCGATGCCTCCTAAGTGATGCGTCGAAGGTGCCTGCTGCCTTCGTCTGCCGTAACCGGACGCGCGCTTGCGCCTGCCTGCCTGCCTGCCTGCCTGCCTGCCTGCCTGCCTCGCAATCGTACGAGTGCGTAACGGCGCGAGTCCGTCGAATCGTTTCGATATGCCTAAGTGACACCGCGCGCGGAGAAGGCGGCTTTGCTTCGTTTGCCGTAGCCGGACGCGCGTCGTGCGCCTCGGCACTGCTCGTCGCAGCGGTACGTGTGGCTGGTGGCCGATGTTGTCGAATAAAATTCGAAAAATACAATTCGAAAACCGAATTGAAGCCATCAGTTGTCGTTCTAATGTCATTTCTATGCTCTTCGCACACTTTCCGTATCGGTTGGCATGAAATTTCTCCAAAAAAGCAAAGGTTGTTACACGAACAGGATTCAAGTGTCACACATTGGGAGGAGCGTCGCCGGCCTTCGTCTGCCGTCGCCGGACGCGCGCCTCGGAAGCTCAGTGCGTAACCTGCGAGGAGGAGGAGCAGGAGTCCGTCGTCGTCGTCGTCGAATCGTTTCGATGCCTCCTAAGTGATGCGTCGAAGGTGCCTGCTGCCTTCGTCTGCCGTAACCGGACGCGCGCTTGCGCCTGCCTGCCTGCCTGCCTGCCTGCCTGCCTGCCTCGCAATCGTACGAGTGCGTAACGGCGCGAGTCCGTCGAATCGTTTCGATATGCCTAAGTGACACCGCGCGCGGAGAAGGCGGCTTTGCTTCGTTTGCCGTAGCCGGACGCGCGTCGTGCGCCTCGGCACTGCTCGTCGCAGCGGTACGTGTGGCTGGTGGCCGATGTTGTCGAATAAAATTCGAAAAATACAATTCGAAAACCGAATTGAAGCCATCAGTTGTCGTTCTAATGTCATTTCTATGCTCTTCGCACACTTTCCGTATCGGTTGGCATGAAATTTCTCAAAAAAAGCAAAGGTTGTTACACGAACAGGATTCAAGTGTCACACGTTGGGAGGAGCGTCGCCGGCCTTCGTCTGCCGTCGCCGGACGCGCGCCTCGGAAGCTCATTGCGTAACCTGCGAGGAGGAGGAGCAGGAGTCCGTCGTCGTCGTCGTCGAATCGTTTCGATGCCTCCTAAGTGATGCGTCGAAGGTGCCTGCTGCCTTCGTCTGCCGTAACCGGACGCGCGCTTGCGCCTGCCTGCCTGCCTGCCTCGCAATCGTACGAGTGCGTAACGGCGCGAGTCCGTCGAATCGTTTCGATATGCCTAAGTGACACCGCGCGCGGAGAAGGCGGCTTTGCTTCGTTTGCCGTAGCCGGACGCGCGTCGTGCGCCTCGGCACTGCTCGTCGCAGCGGTACGTGTGGCTGGTGGCCGATGTTGTCGAATAAAATTCGAAAAATACAATTCGAAAACCGAATTGAAGCCATCAGTTGTCGTTCTAATGTCATTTCTATGCTCTTCGCACACTTTCCGTATCGGTTGGCATGAAATTTCTCCAAAAAAGCAAAGGTTGTTACACGAACAGGATTCAAGTGTCACACGTTGGGAGGAGCGTCGCCGGCCTTCGTCTGCCGTCGCCGGACGCGCGCCTCGGAAGCTCAGTGCGTAACCTGCGAGGAGGAGGAGCAGGAGTCCGTCGTCGTCGTCGTCGTCGTCGTCGAATCGTTTCGATGCCTCCTAAGTGATGCGTCGAAGGTGCCTGCTGCCTTCGTCTGCCGTAACCGGACGCGCGCTTGCGCCTGCCTGCCTGCCTGCCTGCCTGCCTCGCAATCGTACGAGTGCGTAACGGCGCGAGTCCGTCGAATCGTTTCGATATGCCTAAGTGACACCGCGCGCGGAGAAGGCGGCTTTGCTTCGTTTGCCGTAGCCGGACGCGCGTCGTGCGCCTCGGCACTGCTCGTCGCAGCGGTACGTGTGGCTGGTGGCCGATGTTGTCGAATAAAATTCGAAAAATACAATTCGAAAACCGAATTGAAGCCATCAGTTGTCGTTCTAATGTCATTTCTATGCTCTTCGCACACTTTCCGTATCGGTTGGCATGAAATTTCTCAAAAAAAGCAAAGGTTGTTACACGAACAGGATTCAAGTGTCACACGTTGGGAGGAGCGTCGCCGGCCTTCGTCTGCCGTCGCCGGACGCGCGCCTCGGAAGCTCATTGCGTAACCTGCGAGGAGGAGGAGCAGGAGTCCGTCGTCGTCGTCGTCGAATCGTTTCGATGCCTCCTAAGTGATGCGTCGAAGGTGCCTGCTGCCTTCGTCTGCCGTAACCGGACGCGCGCTTGCGCCTGCCTGCCTGCCTGCCTCGCAATCGTACGAGTGCGTAACGGCGCGAGTCCGTCGAATCGTTTCGATATGCCTAAGTGACACCGCGCGCGGAGAAGGCGGCTTTGCTTCGTTTGCCGTAGCCGGACGCGCGTCGTGCGCCTCGGCACTGCTCGTCGCAGCGGTACGTGTGGCTGGTGGCCGATGTTGTCGAATAAAATTCGAAAAATACAATTCGAAAACCGAATTGAAGCCATCAGTTGTCGTTCTAATGTCATTTCTATGCTCTTCGCACACTTTCCGTATCGGTTGGCATGAAATTTCTGAAAAAAAAGCAAAGGTTGTTACACGAACAGGATTCAAGTGTCACACGTTGGGAGGAGCGTCGCCGGCCTTCGTCTGCCGTCGCCGGACGCGCGCCTCGGAAGCTCAGTGCGTAACCTGCGAGGAGGAGGAGCAGGAGTCCGTCGTCGTCGTCGTCGTCGTCGTCGAATCGTTTCGATGCCTCCTAAGTGATGCGTCGAAGGTGCCTGCTGCCTTCGTCTGCCGTAACCGGACGCGCGCTTGCGCCTGCCTGCCTGCCTGCCTGCCTGCCTCGCAATCGTACGAGTGCGTAACGGCGCGAGTCCGTCGAATCGTTTCGATATGCCTAAGTGACACCGCGCGCGGAGAAGGCGGCTTTGCTTCGTTTGCCGTAGCCGGACGCGCGTCGTGCGCCTCGGCACTGCTCGTCGCAGCGGTACGTGTGGCTGGTGGCCGATGTTGTCGAATAAAATTCGAAAAATACAATTCGAAAACCGAATTGAAGCCATCAGTTGTCGTTCTAATGTCATTTCTATGCTCTTCGCACACTTTCCGTATCGGTTGGCATGAAATTTCTCAAAAAAAGCAAAGGTTGTTACACGAACAGGATTCAAGTGTCACACGTTGGGAGGAGCGTCGCCGGCCTTCGTCTGCCGTCGCCGGACGCGCGCCTCGGAAGCTCAGTGCGTAACCTGCGAGGAGGAGGAGCAGGAGTCCGTCGTCGTCGTCGTCGTCGAATCGTTTCGATGCCTCCTAAGTGATGCGTCGAAGGTGCCTGCTGCCTTCGTCTGCCGTAACCGGACGCGCGCTTGCGCCTGCCTGCCTGCCTGCCTGCCTGCCTCGCAATCGTACGAGTGCGTAACGGCGCGAGTCCGTCGAATCGTTTCGATATGCCTAAGTGACACCGCGCGCGGAGAAGGCGGCTTTGCTTCGTTTGCCGTAGCCGGACGCGCGTCGTGCGCCTCGGCACTGCTCGTCGCAGCGGTACGTGTGGCTGGTGGCCGATGTTGTCGAATAAAATTCGAAAAATACAATTCGAAAACCGAATTGAAGCCATCAGTTGTCGTTCTAATGTCATTTCTATGCTCTTCGCACACTTTCCGTATCGGTTGGCATGAAATTTCTCAAAAAAAGCAAAGGTTGTTACACGAACAGGATTCAAGTGTCACACGTTGGGAGGAGCGTCGCCGGCCTTCGTCTGCCGTCGCCGGACGCGCGCCTCGGAAGCTCAGTGCGTAACCTGCGAGGAGGAGGAGCAGGAGTCCGTCGTCGTCGTCGTCGTCGTCGTCGAATCGTTTCGATGCCTCCTAAGTGATGCGTCGAAGGTGCCTGCTGCCTTCGTCTGCCGTAACCGGACGCGCGCTTGCGCCTGCCTGCCTGCCTGCCTGCCTGCCTGCCTGCCTCGCAATCGTACGAGTGCGTAACGGCGCGAGTCCGTCGAATCGTTTCGATATGCCTAAGTGACACCGCGCGCGAAGGCCTTGCTTCGTTTGCCGTAGCCGGACTCGCGTAATGCGCCTTAGAATGTATGTGCGTCCGTCCGTCCGTCCGTCCGTCGAGTCGTTAAATTCGTCGAAGGCCTTCCCTCGCTTGCCGTAGCCGCCGCCGGACTGCCGTAATGCTAAGTTCGTCGAAGTCCATCGTTTGCCGTAGCCGGACGCGCGTGGCTCGGCTCGTCGGACCAATCTCTTTGACAAGTGCCAACTTTCGACATTTCTCGAAAAAATTCAAAAAATAAAATTTGAAAAACCAAATTAAACCCATCAATTGTTATTCTAATGTTGTTTCTATGCTTTTCACATAGTCTCTGTATTGATTAGTATGAAATTTTTAAAAAAAGCAAAGCTTGTTACACGAATAGGTTTCAAAGTATAAGTTGGTAGGAAGAGCTCGCTTGTTCGGTTAGCGTCGCGGAGACGGCAATTTGCGCCTCGCGTCGGCTTAGGCCTCAGCCTTTCGCTGCCGCGCGTGTTCTATGTGCTTTCTCTCGCTTTTGCCTTAACTTTCGCTGATCTGTTTGCTCTTCTTGCCACCGCGGCGGTCCTCACCGTCATCGTGCCGTCGAAGCCGTTTTCGCCTTTGCCGGCATTCCTTCGGAGTAGGAAGCGTATTCGCACCAGCTTCCCAGGAGAACGACTACTCTCGCGATTAGCGTTCTCTACGAACAACTGTTCGAATACTCTGCTCCAGGACAAACCACTTGGCTCGCTCCCTCGCCGCATCTGCCTGCTTCAGATGTAACCCTTTATCGCTTGCCGTATGTCGTGGGGGGTATCCATCGTGACACGGCGGGCAGATGTTAGGGGACAGTGCTGCCAACACTCGCACGTCGTCTTTTTGTTCCATTTCTTCGCGTACCGCATTCCCTACCGAAGAATCTTTCGACAACGTCTTCTTCCGTTCGCCGGTAGATGGCACTAAGGTCGGATATTTGATCCGTGAACGCGTTCGCATGGCCATCAGCATCAGCAGCCGCCGCCTTTGACACCGCCGCCGCCGCCCCCTCCGCAGCTGAATCATCGCGTTTCCTGACGGTACGTTTGTGCGCGTGCGTTTCACCGGTTGGCCGCCGTATTTGTGGTTTCTTCTAGTGCCGGCTACGTCGAATCACTCGCCGCCGCCGCCGCCGCCGCCGCCGCCGCCGCAGCCGTTACACACTCGTCGATGATGAAGTTGTAGTCTTCGTGGTCGGTGTCGTCCGTTGCTTTTGTCTGGTCCCGTGCTAGTCGATGATTTGTCGTTTGCCGTCCGCATTTCCAGTCGTGCATGTCCAAACCCGGAGGTCATTTCGGTCGACGGAGACATGTCGTGGAGTATTCCTCGCGTCCCGTCCAAGCGCTCCCTTCAGTGATTGATACTTGCGTCGAAAGTCCTTGCGACTCGGTGCTCGAATCGGACTCGTTCGTTTGTAATGCGATCAGGAATGAGGGTTGTTCGAAAGCGCTGTTGTGTGTGTGTGTGTGTTTGAGTGTGCGCACGCGCGTGCGACATCTCCATCGTTAGCCCGCCGCCTTCCAGGTTGTCGTTTCGTCGGTCACGAATCGAATCGCCGCCGCCGCCGCCGAGAGCTGTTCTTCCCCGCGTGTCTTGGCCGCTTTCTTACGCGTCGGGAAAACAGATTGACGGACCGTGTACGCGTCGCGAAGATCTGTCCACCTCTATCCGCGATGACACCGCCGACCCGCGGCTCCGTCAGGGCAGTAGCTCGTTCGTTGCGACAGACACCGGGAAGCTGCTGCCGCCGCTGCTGGTTTGGGTGGGGGACACGCCGGGACGTCGAATGTTTCTTCGTCCGTCTTCCGCCGCCGCCTTCGCAGTTTCCTGCCAAACTTTCGGTCCGCTACTAACGTGTCTATTCTCCACGCAATTCTCGGACGTCCAGTCACCGTCTCGGCGCAGTCGAACGTTCTGGGTGTCGCCCGCCTTCTTCAACCGACCGCCTTCTCGTTGTAGTCGTCGTCGTCGTCGTGCTCGGAAGCAGCCTTTTGTCTACCACCGTCTGGCTCGTCTCCGTCGCGAGACACGCGGCTACTGCTCGTCGGTTAAATGGCGATCTCCTCCCGGAACGCTCGCTCGCTCGACCGGTGCCGGCGAACGATTTCGTTTCCGTTCGTCACTCGATCCTTCGGTTTCGGTGGAACTGTCGTCGTCGTCGTCGTTGCGCCTCCTCCTCCTCCTCCCACACGACACAGCCTTCTCGCCTCTCCTTCGGCTTTCGAAAGACTTCGCGTCTCTCACGCCGGCGCCGCGTGTCGACGATGCGAAAAACTTGAAAGCGCCGTAAAAGAAACGTCTTTTTAACGATCAAAGCCGGGAGGTACGCCGCCGCCGCCGCCGCCGCCGCCGGCCCTGCTACTGCACGTGATGGTGTCGTAAAAGACTCGCTTCTTCCTTCTTACGCACGCCAAACTTGCCGCCGAAGAAAGCAGGAAAGCGAGGCGTCGGTTGCGCCGCCGCCTCCCGACAAGCGTTCGTCTTCGTCGTTGCCGTTGACGAGCCGAACGCGAGCACGCAAAAAAAGAACGATACCTGGTTGATCCTGCCAGTAGTCATATGCTTGTCTCAAAGCTTAAGCCATGCAAGTGTAAGTTCACGCCACGCATTAGAACGGGCGAAACCGCGAATGGCTCAGGAACCGGACCTAATCCTCGGGACCGTAATCCTCCTCGGAGGCGATGGATAACTGTGGCAATTCTAGAGCTAATACATGTGACACAGGCCGCGATCGGTCGGCGCGTCGTCGTCGCCTGCGTGCCGTCACGCGCGTGGGCACCCGCGTCGACCGTTACGGGTCGCGGCGCTACATATTAGACTGAGACCGATGCGCGTCATTCCGTCCTCTCGTCGTGGTCGCCGTCGTCGTGGTCGTCGTCTTGTTCCCTCTGGGTGAGCGGCGGCCGTCGGGCGGCGTTTCGCGGCGGGGCCAAAGGGCGGCGCGCTCCGCTTTGGTGACTCTGGATAACTCACTGGTCGATCGCACTGGCTTTCACGCCTGGCGACGGGTCTCTCGAGGGTCCGCCCTATCAACTGTCGACGGTCGGTTAAGTGCCTACCGTGGTTACTACGGGTAACGGGGAATCGGGGTTCGATTCCGGAGAGGGAGCATGCGAAACGGCTACCACATCCAAGGAAGGCAGCAGGCGCGCAAATTACCCACTCCCGGCACGGGGAGGTAGTGACGAAAAATAACGACGCGGGACTCTGTCGAGGCCCCGCGATCGGAATGAGTACACTTCAAATCCGTTAACGAGGACCAACCGGAGGGCAAGTCTGGTGCCAGCAGCCGCGGTAATTCCAGCTCCGGTAGCGTATATTAAAGTTGTTGCGGTTAAAAAGCTCGTAGTCCGAACTCGGGTTCGTGGTCGCGTTCGCGGCCCCGGGGCGGCGGCGCCATCGTCCGTCGTTGACTTTGGTCGTCCGTGCGCATTCCCGGCCCTTTCCGCCGGTGTCAACCGCTTGCACATCCGCCACGCGGTCCTGCCGGCGAAGTTACGCGGGGGAGTAGCAGGTGTCTTTCCGACGGGTTTGCCGCGGAGGTTGCGTGGGGGGAGTCCAGCGAGCGTCGCCGTCTGCGGTGCAGCGGCGCCCGGGGTTTTCGTTCCGTTTCGGCGCGCGGCGCGGTCTAAAGGCGGTTGCGGTCAAGCGCGGCGTTTCGCTTTTCCCCAACCCCCCTGTCGGCGGCGGCCAGCGGCGTTCACTCGTCGTCTGCGTCGCCGTCGTCGCCTAAAGGGGGGGCGGGTGGGCGTGCGTCGCGTCGCCTCCGTCTCGCGTTGTCGCCCGCGGGGGGACGCTTTTCCCTGCCGCTGTTTAACTTCCGCGCGGTGGCCTCCTCTTCCCTCTCGTCCTCCAGTCTTCCCTCGGGCCCTGCTCTACCTACCTCCGCGTCTAATCTTCGCGTCCGTTTTGCGCGCGTGCGCGGTCGGCGGTTTCTCCTCCAAGGGTGCTCTTGACCGAGTGTCCGCGGCGGCCGGTACGTTCACTTTGAAAAAATTAGAGTGCTCAGAGCGGGCTGTTCAAGCTTGCATACGATAAGCATGGAATGATGGAAGAGGGCCTCGTCTACGTCTGTCGGTCTCCGTCTACGGCGAGGCAATGATCGAAGGGAGCGGTCGGGGCCACTCGTATTGCGACGTTAGAGGTGAAATTCTTGGATCGTCGCAAGACGAACTGCAGCGATGGCGTGTGGCAAGCACGTTTTCCTCGATCAAGAGCGAAAGTCGGAGGTTCGAAGACGATCAGATACCGTCGTAGTTCCGACCGTAAACGATGCCGACCGGCGATCCGCCGGCGTTCGCTTCCATGACCCGGCGGGTAGCCTGCGGGAAACCAGAGTTCGGTTCCGGGGGGAGTATGGTTGCAAAGCTGAAACTTAAAGGAATTGACGGAAGGGCACCACCAGGAGTGGAGCCTGCGGCTTAATTTGACTCAACACGGGAAAACTCACCCGGTCCGGACACCGGTAGGATTGACAGATCGATAGCTCTTTCTCGATTCGGTGGGTGGTGGTGCATGGCCGTTCTTAGTTGGTGGAGCGATCCGTCTGGTTGATTCCGATAACGAACGAGACTCCGGCCTGCTAACTAGTGCGCCGATGTGTGTGTTTATTCAACGGCGGGCTCGGCGTTCATCGCAGCGCCCGGGTCCGGGTCGGTTTTCTCACGCACTTCTTAGAGGGACGGGTGGCAGAAAGCCACACGAGGCGGAGCGATAACAGGTCTGTGATGCCCTTAGATGTCCGGGGCCGCACGCGCGCTACACTGGAGGTATCAGCGGGGACTTCGCCCCGGCCCGAGAGGGTCGGGAAACCTCTTAACCACCTCCCGTGATAGGGATCGGGGCCTGTAACCAACCCCGTGAACGAGGAATTCCCGGTAGGCGCGGGTCAACAGCCCGCGTCGATCACGTCCCTGCCCTTTGTACACACCGCCCGTCGCTACTACCGATCGAACGGTCCGGTGAGGTCCTCGGATCTGGCCGACGACGCCGCCGGGCAGCGTGCACGTGGCGCAGCGGCGGCGGTTTTGCCGCCGTCGTTTCCCGCGCGTGTCGTACTCGCCTCGGCGTTCGATGCCTGGAGAAGACGACCGAACCCGATCGTTTAGAGGAAGTAAAAGTCGTAACAAGGTTTCCGTAGGTGAACCTGCGGAAGGATCATTATCGATGACATGCGTCGTCTTCGCTGTTTTGCTTGTTTTTTTTCGAAACGCCGACGGGTCGCTCTCTGTTCTCCCCGCCGTCTCCGGGAGACTACTCGTCGGTCGGGACTCGTAGCGTGCGTGTACCGCCGTCAGGAGTGCTTGGACGGTCGCGGGAAGCACGTTATTAGTCGGCGAAAAACGTAGGGCAGTTTACGCTCGTTTCGCGGCAGCTGCAGCAGGCCGCCGAATTGGCCGCGCCACCGTCGCATGGACGGCCCGCCTCCTTGCGTCTGTTTGCTTCTGCTGCTTGCTGCTCCTAACTACTCGTCCGACGCAAATATCCTCTGCTCTCTGCGCGAGATGGGCGCCCGTCTCGAGCCGTATTACGTCCAGCCACTCCGTTTTCATGTGCTTCTACGTCCCACCCCTGTGAGTGGAGGTCGAGTACGGTTAGACGTGCACGCGATTCGAGGGGCCGCCACTGCCAGCCACGATCGCGAGACGGATGCCGCCGCCACGCGTCCGTCTGCCGCCTAAGTCGACGTGGTGACGTGTCCGGTCCACGCCGCCGTCAATGTCCTCGACAAAATTGTGGTAGTTGCCGAGGTGCCAGTCTGCTGTGGACTAGTACCGCTTCGGTCGCGCGCGCGGGCGCAACGTCTCGGCCTCCTTGCTCCTCTTTCTCGCACACATTTTTAAACTTGCCGCAAAAATAAATAAATAAAACAAACAAAAAACCCTGGACGGGGGATCACTCGGCTCGTCCGTCGATGAAGAGCGCGGCCAGCCGCGAGAACTGATGCGAATTGCAGGACTCAGTGAACATCGACACCTCGAACGCACATTGCGGCCTCGAGATCCCTTGTCTCGGGGCCCCGTCCGGTCGAGAGGCGGAAAATGGCATGTCTTCTCGCTCGATAAAATGGAGAGGCATCTCACCGTCCCCCGCGTCTTTCTTTCTTTCCGGAAAGAATTGCCTTTTCTCGCGCGGAGGAAACCGGGACGTCGCAGGAGGGTCTCCTCTTCCTACCTTCGTCTCCCGCTTGCAGACCGCGGGGTCGCTTCCGTTACGACCGCGAGCAGTCGTTGATTGCAAGACGATGACTTACGACCAACGCGGAGTTGCGGGGCAGCATCGTTTCGCTCTCGGAGGTCGAAATACAAACCTTGGGCGTCTCGAAGCCAGTCTCTGCCGCCGCCGCCGCCGCCGACGCACAACGCCGTCTTTTGTGCATGGTCGCGTCGTTTTTGTTTTTCTTGCATCACAAAACGCAAAAACACCGCCGCCCTCGGCTCGGACGAGACGACCCGCTGAACTTAAGCATATCGCTAAGCGGAGGAAAAGAAACCAACCGGGATTCCCTTAGTAACGGCGAGTGAACCGGGAGAAGCCCAACGCCGAATCCCGTCGCAAGTAAACGGCTTCGGGACGTGTGGCGCATGGGTCGAAGGCAGCCGCTCGTTTTCGTCTCGCGTAGTTCGGAGTTCCCTCGATCGGGGCCGCCCGCGGCGGGTGCCAGGCCCATTCGGTGCGGACGGCGAGCGACGGCCTTCGATCCGAGAGTCGGGTTGCTTGGGAACGCAGCCCAAATCGGGTGGTAAGCTCCATCCAAGGCTAAATACCGGGACGAGTCCGATAGTCGACAAGTACCGTGAGGGAAAGTTGAAAAGAACTTTGGAGAGAGAGTTCAAGAGAACGTGAAACCGCCCAGGGGTAAACGGGTGGGACCGCTCACCGCGATCGCGGGGGGACTCAGTCCGGTGCTGCCGAACGTGGCCCAAACTCGATTTGGTTGCTTGCTCGGGCATTTTTGTCCGGGCGGCGGCGCCCATCACAGGCCGGCGCGGACGTCGTTCCGGGGGTCACCGGCGGGGGTGTGTCGCTGTCTTGTTGGCTCTGCCTGCAAACTCGTCCCCCTCGTCGCCCACCGGATTCTGCTTTTGCGCTCGCGTCGCCGACGGGAGAGACGGGCCGCGGGGAACGAGGAGAGCGCGGCGGTCGCCGCTGTCGCTGCTGCCGCCGCTGTGGCGGCGATTCGCGTCGCTGCTGCTGCTGCTGCCGCCGTGGCCGCCGTCGCTGCCGTCGTGGCTCCTCCTCTCCATTCCTCGCGATCACCCGCACCTCTTCTTCGCTCGGCATCATATGGCGCGGGCGCTTCGGCGCGACGCTCACATCCGCACGGCCGGCACCGGACGCACTTCCCCTCCGGTCCGTCGTCGCGACCCGTTCCCGGCGTGCAGGTCGACGCGCGGTGTCCGTAGGCGGAAGTCGCACTCTAAACTCCACCCTCCCCCACTTCGGGGGGCGGCGGAGGCGTCTTCTGTCGGGCCCGCGAGCGTACTGCCCCCTTCTGCCGGGGACGGAGGAAACGAAAACGCGATCCGTTACACGTGGCGAACCGGTTTCTTCCCGTCGGACGATCCGCGCGGCGCTTCGCGCGCTCCTCGGCGCCCCACCGTCTCGGGCGCGCGCGGGACAGTGTTCGCGGGAGCCTCGAAGCCGGCGCGGCCGCGCCGATTCCCGTGCCGGCGCGCGACGTCGTCTCGTCGCGTCGTCTTCTCCGCGTCCGGACGTCAAAAATCTGGGCGCGCGGGAGGGCACTGCCGGCGCGGTAGGTCGGCGTCACGCTCTGTGCCGCCCGTCACCTCGGGTCCGCGACGTGCATCGGCAACCCACCCGACCCGTCTTGAAACACGGACCGAGGAGTCCTGGCCGTTCGCGAGTCGTAGGGGCCACGAAGAACCCCGAAGGCGCAGCGAAAGCGAGAGAGCGCGTGGGAGGGCACCGGTTCCGGGAGAGGTGTCGCGGCGAAAGCGGTTCCGGCGGGGAGTTTCTCGCTTCCTTCCGCCTGCCTAGCCGTGCCCGATTCCGCCGGCGCTTGCCGTCTTCGTCCCGTCGTCGGCTTCGCCCCCCTTTTCCTCCGTCCGTCCCGTATCGGTTCCTCAACGATTTTCCCGTCGCCGGGAGATGACGCAGGAGGCTCGGGCGCTTGTGGCGGGGGGAAAAACTCACGGGGGTGGGGTCTTTCGCGGGGTTGCAGCCTCAAACTTTCCTCCCACCGCCCACCGGTGAGATCCCGCGGCTTGAACTAGTCACGATTTAGGTCGTCGAGTTTAGGCGCTGCGCGCGGGCGCATCACCCCCGGGTCGGTAATTTTTTTCTCCGAGTACGACTCGGCCGACTCTGGCGTAGCGAGCGGCCAGGGACCCGAAAGATGGCGATCCACGCCCGGTCGGGATGAAGCCAGAGGAAACTCTGGTGGAAGTCCGAAGCGCCTCTGACGTGCAAATCGATCGTCGGAACCGGGTGTAGGGGCGAAAGACCAATCGAGCCGTCTAGTAGCTGGTTCCCTCCGAAGTTTCCCTCAGGATAGCTGGCGTTCGATCGTCGCAATTCCATCCGGTAAAGCGAACGATTGGAGGCCCCGGGGCCGTTCACGGCCTCGACCTACTCTCGAACTCGGAACGGGTGGAACGGGTCGACTCTCCCGAATACGGAGCCGTCCCACCGCTCTGTCGTCGTCGTCGTCTCGGCGGCAGAAACGAATGCGAATGCCAAGTGGGCCACTTTTGGTAAGCAGAACTGGCGCTGTGGGATGAACCAAACGTCCGGCTAAGGTGCCTAACGCGACGCCCATGAGATCCCCGAAAGGGTGTCGGTCGATATAGACAGCAGGACGGTGGCCACGGAAGTCGGAATCCGCTAAGGAGTGTGTAACAACTCACCTGCCGAATCGACCGGCCCCGAAAATGGATGGCGCTGGAGCGACGGACCGATGCCGGACCGTCGCGGCGAGGAGCGCTTGCGCTGGAAAATTACAAACGATGCGCGCGCCTGACCGATGCCGCGACGAGTAGGAGGGCGCCGCGGTGAGCACGGAAGCCTAGGGCGCGAGCCCGGGTGGAGCCGACCGCGGGTGCAGATCTCGGTGGTAGTAGCAAATATTCGAACGAGACCTTCGAAGACCGAAGTGGAGAAGGGTTCCGTGCCAACGGCGGTCGAGCACGGGTCAGTCGGTCCTAAGACGCAGGCGAAAGTCTTCCCGAAAGGCGCCGGATCCGTAAGTCGCGCGCGAACACCGTAAACGCAACGAGCGGCCGGCCTTCCGTCGAAAGGGAATCGGGTTAATATTCCCGAACCCGGACTCGGAGAGTGCCCGGGGGTGGCGGCGCTGCTGGCAGCGATGTCGGTGGCGTCTCGTCGCTTCTCGGGCGAAACCGCGGTGACGCAAGCGAGCCCGGAGACGTCGCCGAGAGCCCCGGGAAGAGTTCTCTCTTCTTCGTAAAGGACCGTGTCCGTGGAATCGGCTCGTCCGGAGATACGGAAAAGGTACCTGTAGAGCGCCGCGGCTCGGGCGGCGTCCGGTGCGCTTTCGGCGGCCCTGGAAAATCCGGGTCCGGTTTTCGCAGCTCTCGAGTCGGTCCGTACCCACCATCCGCAGCAGGTCTCCAAGGTGTACAGCCTCTCGTCGATGGCATCAATGTAGGTAAGGGAAGTCGGCAAAATGGATCCGTACCTTCGGAAGAAGGATTG
>CAWVQA010000588.1:2500-30000 GCA_963932145.1 Acanthosepion lycidas | reverse complement strand
CGTCGCAGCGGTACGTGTGGCTGGTGGCCGATGTTGTCGAATAAAATTCGAAAAATACAATTCGAAAACCGAATTGAAGCCATCAGTTGTCGTTCTAATGTCATTTCTATGCTCTTCGCACACTTTCCGTATCGGTTGGCATGAAATTTCTCAAAAAAAGCAAAGGTTGTTACACGAACAGGATTCAAGTGTCACACATTGGGAGGAGCGTCGCCGGCCTTCGTCTGCCGTCGCCGGACGCGCGCCTCGGAAGCTCAGTGCGTAACCTGCGAGGAGGAGGAGCAGGAGTCCGTCGTCGTCGTCGTCGAATCGTTTCGATGCCTCCTAAGTGATGCGTCGAAGGTGCCTGCTGCCTTCGTCTGCCGTAACCGGACGCGCGCTTGCGCCTGCCTGCCTGCCTGCCTGCCTGCCTGCCTGCCTGCCTCGCAATCGTACGAGTGCGTAACGGCGCGAGTCCGTCGAATCGTTTCGATATGCCTAAGTGACACCGCGCGCGGAGAAGGCGGCTTTGCTTCGTTTGCCGTAGCCGGACGCGCGTCGTGCGCCTCGGCACTGCTCGTCGCAGCGGTACGTGTGGCTGGTGGCCGATGTTGTCGAATAAAATTCGAAAAATACAATTCGAAAACCGAATTGAAGCCATCAGTTGTCGTTCTAATGTCATTTCTATGCTCTTCGCACACTTTCCGTATCGGTTGGCATGAAATTTCTCCAAAAAAGCAAAGGTTGTTACACGAACAGGATTCAAGTGTCACACATTGGGAGGAGCGTCGGCGGCCTTCGTCTGCCGTCGCCGGACGCGCGCCTCGGAAGCTCAGTGCGTAACCTGCGAGGAGGAGGAGCAGGAGTCCGTCGTCGTCGTCGTCGAATCGTTTCGATGCCTCCTAAGTGATGCGTCGAAGGTGCCTGCTGCCTTCGTCTGCCGTAACCGGACGCGCGCTTGCGCCTGCCTGCCTGCCTGCCTGCCTGCCTGCCTGCCTGCCTCGCAATCGTACGAGTGCGTAACGGCGCGAGTCCGTCGAATCGTTTCGATATGCCTAAGTGACACCGCGCGCGGAGAAGGCGGCTTTGCTTCGTTTGCCGTAGCCGGACGCGCGTCGTGCGCCTCGGCACTGCTCGTCGCAGCGGTACGTGTGGCTGGTGGCCGATGTTGTCGAATAAAATTCGAAAAATACAATTCGAAAACCGAATTGAAGCCATCAGTTGTCGTTCTAATGTCATTTCTATGCTCTTCGCACACTTTCCGTATCGGTTGGCATGAAATTTCTCCAAAAAAGCAAAGGTTGTTACACGAACAGGATTCAAGTGTCACACATTGGGAGGAGCGTCGCCGGCCTTCGTCTGCCGTCGCCGGACGCGCGCCTCGGAAGCTCAGTGCGTAACCTGCGAGGAGGAGGAGCAGGAGTCCGTCGTCGTCGTCGTCGAATCGTTTCGATGCCTCCTAAGTGATGCGTCGAAGGTGCCTGCTGCCTTCGTCTGCCGTAACCGGACGCGCGCTTGCGCCTGCCTGCCTGCCTGCCTGCCTGCCTGCCTGCCTGCCTCGCAATCGTACGAGTGCGTAACGGCGCGAGTCCGTCGAATCGTTTCGATATGCCTAAGTGACACCGCGCGCGGAGAAGGCGGCTTTGCTTCGTTTGCCGTAGCCGGACGCGCGTCGTGCGCCTCGGCACTGCTCGTCGCAGCGGTACGTGTGGCTGGTGGCCGATGTTGTCGAATAAAATTCGAAAAATACAATTCGAAAACCGAATTGAAGCCATCAGTTGTCGTTCTAATGTCATTTCTATGCTCTTCGCACACTTTCCGTATCGGTTGGCATGAAATTTCTCAAAAAAAGCAAAGGTTGTTACACGAACAGGATTCAAGTGTCACACGTTGGGAGGAGCGTCGCCGGCCTTCGTCTGCCGTCGCCGGACGCGCGCCTCGGAAGCTCATTGCGTAACCTGCGAGGAGGAGGAGCAGGAGTCCGTCGTCGTCGTCGTCGAATCGTTTCGATGCCTCCTAAGTGATGCGTCGAAGGTGCCTGCTGCCTTCGTCTGCCGTAACCGGACGCGCGCTTGCGCCTGCCTGCCTGCCTGCCTGACTGCCTGCCTCGCAATCGTACGAGTGCGTAACGGCGCGAGTCCGTCGAATCGTTTCGATATGCCTAAGTGACACCGCGCGCGGAGAAGGCGGCTTTGCTTCGTTTGCCGTAGCCGGACGCGCGTCGTGCGCCTCGGCACTGCTCGTCGCAGCGGTACGTGTGGCTGGTGGCCGATGTTGTCGAATAAAATTCGAAAAATACAATTCGAAAACCGAATTGAAGCCATCAGTTGTCGTTCTAATGTCATTTCTATGCTCTTCGCACACTTTCCGTATCGGTTGGCATGAAATTTCTCAAAAAAAGCAAAGGTTGTTACACGAACAGGATTCAAGTGTCACACGTTGGGAGGAGCGTCGCCGGCCTTCGTCTGCCGTCGCCGGACGCGCGCCTCGGAAGCTCATTGCGTAACCTGCGAGGAGGAGGAGCAGGAGTCCGTCGTCGTCGTCGTCGAATCGTTTCGATGCCTCCTAAGTGATGCGTCGAAGGTGCCTGCTGCCTTCGTCTGCCGTAACCGGACGCGCGCTTGCGCCTGCCTGCCTGCCTGCCTCGCAATCGTACGAGTGCGTAACGGCGCGAGTCCGTCGAATCGTTTCGATATGCCTAAGTGACACCGCGCGCGGAGAAGGCGGCTTTGCTTCGTTTGCCGTAGCCGGACGCGCGTCGTGCGCCTCGGCACTGCTCGTCGCAGCGGTACGTGTGGCTGGTGGCCGATGTTGTCGAATAAAATTCGAAAAATACAATTCGAAAACCGAATTGAAGCCATCAGTTGTCGTTCTAATGTCATTTCTATGCTCTTCGCACACTTTCCGTATCGGTTGGCATGAAATTTCTCCAAAAAAGCAAAGGTTGTTACACGAACAGGATTCAAGTGTCACACGTTGGGAGGAGCGTCGCCGGCCTTCGTCTGCCGTCGCCGGACGCGCGCCTCGGAAGCTCAGTGCGTAACCTGCGAGGAGGAGGAGCAGGAGTCCGTCGTCGTCGTCGTCGAATCGTTTCGATGCCTCCTAAGTGATGCGTCGAAGGTGCCTGCTGCCTTCGTCTGCCGTAACCGGACGCGCGCTTGCGCCTGCCTGCCTGCCTGCCTGCCTGCCTGCCTGCCTGCCTCGCAATCGTACGAGTGCGTAACGGCGCGAGTCCGTCGAATCGTTTCGATATGCCTAAGTGACACCGCGCGCGGAGAAGGCGGCTTTGCTTCGTTTGCCGTAGCCGGACGCGCGTCGTGCGCCTCGGCACTGCTCGTCGCAGCGGTACGTGTGGCTGGTGGCCGATGTTGTCGAATAAAATTCGAAAAATACAATTCGAAAACCGAATTGAAGCCATCAGTTGTCGTTCTAATGTCATTTCTATGCTCTTCGCACACTTTCCGTATCGGTTGGCATGAAATTTCTCCAAAAAAGCAAAGGTTGTTACACGAACAGGATTCAAGTGTCACACATTGGGAGGAGCGTCGCCGGCCTTCGTCTGCCGTCGCCGGACGCGCGCCTCGGAAGCTCAGTGCGTAACCTGCGAGGAGGAGGAGCAGGAGTCCGTCGTCGTCGTCGTCGAATCGTTTCGATGCCTCCTAAGTGATGCGTCGAAGGTGCCTGCTGCCTTCGTCTGCCGTAACCGGACGCGCGCTTGCGCCTGCCTGCCTGCCTGCCTGCCTGCCTCGCAATCGTACGAGTGCGTAACGGCGCGAGTCCGTCGAATCGTTTCGATATGCCTAAGTGACACCGCGCGCGGAGAAGGCGGCTTTGCTTCGTTTGCCGTAGCCGGACGCGCGTCGTGCGCCTCGGCACTGCTCGTCGCAGCGGTACGTGTGGCTGGTGGCCGATGTTGTCGAATAAAATTCGAAAAATACAATTCGAAAACCGAATTGAAGCCATCAGTTGTCGTTCTAATGTCATTTCTATGCTCTTCGCACACTTTCCGTATCGGTTGGCATGAAATTTCTCAAAAAAAGCAAAGGTTGTTACACGAACAGGATTCAAGTGTCACACGTTGGGAGGAGCGTCGCCGGCCTTCGTCTGCCGTCGCCGGACGCGCGCCTCGGAAGCTCATTGCGTAACCTGCGAGGAGGAGGAGCAGGAGTCCGTCGTCGTCGTCGTCGAATCGTTTCGATGCCTCCTAAGTGATGCGTCGAAGGTGCCTGCTGCCTTCGTCTGCCGTAACCGGACGCGCGCTTGCGCCTGCCTGCCTGCCTGCCTCGCAATCGTACGAGTGCGTAACGGCGCGAGTCCGTCGAATCGTTTCGATATGCCTAAGTGACACCGCGCGCGGAGAAGGCGGCTTTGCTTCGTTTGCCGTAGCCGGACGCGCGTCGTGCGCCTCGGCACTGCTCGTCGCAGCGGTACGTGTGGCTGGTGGCCGATGTTGTCGAATAAAATTCGAAAAATACAATTCGAAAACCGAATTGAAGCCATCAGTTGTCGTTCTAATGTCATTTCTATGCTCTTCGCACACTTTCCGTATCGGTTGGCATGAAATTTCTCCAAAAAAGCAAAGGTTGTTACACGAACAGGATTCAAGTGTCACACGTTGGGAGGAGCGTCGCCGGCCTTCGTCTGCCGTCGCCGGACGCGCGCCTCGGAAGCTCAGTGCGTAACCTGCGAGGAGGAGGAGCAGGAGTCCGTCGTCGTCGTCGTCGTCGAATCGTTTCGATGCCTCCTAAGTGATGCGTCGAAGGTGCCTGCTGCCTTCGTCTGCCGTAACCGGACGCGCGCTTGCGCCTGCCTGCCTGCCTGCCTGCCTGCCTCGCAATCGTACGAGTGCGTAACGGCGCGAGTCCGTCGAATCGTTTCGATATGCCTAAGTGACACCGCGCGCGGAGAAGGCGGCTTTGCTTCGTTTGCCGTAGCCGGACGCGCGTCGTGCGCCTCGGCACTGCTCGTCGCAGCGGTACGTGTGGCTGGTGGCCGATGTTGTCGAATAAAATTCGAAAAATACAATTCGAAAACCGAATTGAAGCCATCAGTTGTCGTTCTAATGTCATTTCTATGCTCTTCGCACACTTTCCGTATCGGTTGGCATGAAATTTCTCCAAAAAAGCAAAGGTTGTTACACGAACAGGATTCAAGTGTCACACATTGGGAGGAGCGTCGGCGGCCTTCGTCTGCCGTCGCCGGACGCGCGCCTCGGAAGCTCAGTGCGTAACCTGCGAGGAGGAGGAGCAGGAGTCCGTCGTCGTCGTCGTCGAATCGTTTCGATGCCTCCTAAGTGATGCGTCGAAGGTGCCTGCTGCCTTCGTCTGCCGTAACCGGACGCGCGCTTGCGCCTGCCTGCCTGCCTGCCTGCCTGCCTGCCTGCCTGCCTCGCAATCGTACGAGTGCGTAACGGCGCGAGTCCGTCGAATCGTTTCGATATGCCTAAGTGACACCGCGCGCGGAGAAGGCGGCTTTGCTTCGTTTGCCGTAGCCGGACGCGCGTCGTGCGCCTCGGCACTGCTCGTCGCAGCGGTACGTGTGGCTGGTGGCCGATGTTGTCGAATAAAATTCGAAAAATACAATTCGAAAACCGAATTGAAGCCATCAGTTGTCGTTCTAATGTCATTTCTATGCTCTTCGCACACTTTCCGTATCGGTTGGCATGAAATTTCTCAAAAAAAGCAAAGGTTGTTACACGAACAGGATTCAAGTGTCACACGTTGGGAGGAGCGTCGCCGGCCTTCGTCTGCCGTCGCCGGACGCGCGCCTCGGAAGCTCAGTGCGTAACCTGCGAGGAGGAGGAGCAGGAGTCCGTCGTCGTCGTCGTCGTCGAATCGTTTCGATGCCTCCTAAGTGATGCGTCGAAGGTGCCTGCTGCCTTCGTCTGCCGTAACCGGACGCGCGCTTGCGCCTGCCTGCCTGCCTGCCTGCCTGCCTCGCAATCGTACGAGTGCGTAACGGCGCGAGTCCGTCGAATCGTTTCGATATGCCTAAGTGACACCGCGCGCGGAGAAGGCGGCTTTGCTTCGTTTGCCGTAGCCGGACGCGCGTCGTGCGCCTCGGCACTGCTCGTCGCAGCGGTACGTGTGGCTGGTGGCCGATGTTGTCGAATAAAATTCGAAAAATACAATTCGAAAACCGAATTGAAGCCATCAGTTGTCGTTCTAATGTCATTTCTATGCTCTTCGCACACTTTCCGTATCGGTTGGCATGAAATTTCTCCAAAAAAGCAAAGGTTGTTACACGAACAGGATTCAAGTGTCACACGTTGGGAGGAGCGTCGCCGGCCTTCGTCTGCCGTCGCCGGACGCGCGCCTCGGAAGCTCAGTGCGTAACCTGCGAGGAGGAGGAGCAGGAGTCCGTCGTCGTCGTCGTCGTCGAATCGTTTCGATGCCTCCTAAGTGATGCGTCGAAGGTGCCTGCTGCCTTCGTCTGCCGTAACCGGACGCGCGCTTGCGCCTGCCTGCCTGCCTGCCTGCCTGCCTCGCAATCGTACGAGTGCGTAACGGCGCGAGTCCGTCGAATCGTTTCGATATGCCTAAGTGACACCGCGCGCGGAGAAGGCGGCTTTGCTTCGTTTGCCGTAGCCGGACGCGCGTCGTGCGCCTCGGCACTGCTCGTCGCAGCGGTACGTGTGGCTGGTGGCCGATGTTGTCGAATAAAATTCGAAAAATACAATTCGAAAACCGAATTGAAGCCATCAGTTGTCGTTCTAATGTCATTTCTATGCTCTTCGCACACTTTCCGTATCGGTTGGCATGAAATTTCTCCAAAAAAGCAAAGGTTGTTACACGAACAGGATTCAAGTGTCACACATTGGGAGGAGCGTCGCCGGCCTTCGTCTGCCGTCGCCGGACGCGCGCCTCGGAAGCTCAGTGCGTAACCTGCGAGGAGGAGGAGCAGGAGTCCGTCGTCGTCGTCGTCGTCGAATCGTTTCGATGCCTCCTAAGTGATGCGTCGAAGGTGCCTGCTGCCTTCGTCTGCCGTAACCGGACGCGCGCTTGCGCCTGCCTGCCTGCCTGCCTGCCTGCCTCGCAATCGTACGAGTGCGTAACGGCGCGAGTCCGTCGAATCGTTTCGATATGCCTAAGTGACACCGCGCGCGGAGAAGGCGGCTTTGCTTCGTTTGCCGTAGCCGGACGCGCGTCGTGCGCCTCGGCACTGCTCGTCGCAGCGGTACGTGTGGCTGGTGGCCGATGTTGTCGAATAAAATTCGAAAAATACAATTCGAAAACCGAATTGAAGCCATCAGTTGTCGTTCTAATGTCATTTCTATGCTCTTCGCACACTTTCCGTATCGGTTGGCATGAAATTTCTCCAAAAAAGCAAAGGTTGTTACACGAACAGGATTCAAGTGTCACACATTGGGAGGAGCGTCGCCGGCCTTCGTCTGCCGTCGCCGGACGCGCGCCTCGGAAGCTCAGTGCGTAACCTGCGAGGAGGAGGAGCAGGAGTCCGTCGTCGTCGTCGTCGTCGAATCGTTTCGATGCCTCCTAAGTGATGCGTCGAAGGTGCCTGCTGCCTTCGTCTGCCGTAACCGGACGCGCGCTTGCGCCTGCCTGCCTGCCTGCCTGCCTGCCTCGCAATCGTACGAGTGCGTAACGGCGCGAGTCCGTCGAATCGTTTCGATATGCCTAAGTGACACCGCGCGCGGAGAAGGCGGCTTTGCTTCGTTTGCCGTAGCCGGACGCGCGTCGTGCGCCTCGGCACTGCTCGTCGCAGCGGTACGTGTGGCTGGTGGCCGATGTTGTCGAATAAAATTCGAAAAATACAATTCGAAAACCGAATTGAAGCCATCAGTTGTCGTTCTAATGTCATTTCTATGCTCTTCGCACACTTTCCGTATCGGTTGGCATGAAATTTCTCCAAAAAAGCAAAGGTTGTTACACGAACAGGATTCAAGTGTCACACATTGGGAGGAGCGTCGCCGGCCTTCGTCTGCCGTCGCCGGACGCGCGCCTCGGAAGCTCAGTGCGTAACCTGCGAGGAGGAGGAGCAGGAGTCCGTCGTCGTCGTCGTCGTCGAATCGTTTCGATGCCTCCTAAGTGATGCGTCGAAGGTGCCTGCTGCCTTCGTCTGCCGTAACCGGACGCGCGCTTGCGCCTGCCTGCCTGCCTGCCTGCCTGCCTCGCAATCGTACGAGTGCGTAACGGCGCGAGTCCGTCGAATCGTTTCGATATGCCTAAGTGACACCGCGCGCGGAGAAGGCGGCTTTGCTTCGTTTGCCGTAGCCGGACGCGCGTCGTGCGCCTCGGCACTGCTCGTCGCAGCGGTACGTGTGGCTGGTGGCCGATGTTGTCGAATAAAATTCGAAAAATACAATTCGAAAACCGAATTGAAGCCATCAGTTGTCGTTCTAATGTCATTTCTATGCTCTTCGCACACTTTCCGTATCGGTTGGCATGAAATTTCTCCAAAAAAGCAAAGGTTGTTACACGAACAGGATTCAAGTGTCACACATTGGGAGGAGCGTCGCCGGCCTTCGTCTGCCGTCGCCGGACGCGCGCCTCGGAAGCTCAGTGCGTAACCTGCGAGGAGGAGGAGCAGGAGTCCGTCGTCGTCGTCGTCGTCGAATCGTTTCGATGCCTCCTAAGTGATGCGTCGAAGGTGCCTGCTGCCTTCGTCTGCCGTAACCGGACGCGCGCTTGCGCCTGCCTGCCTGCCTGCCTGCCTGCCTCGCAATCGTACGAGTGCGTAACGGCGCGAGTCCGTCGAATCGTTTCGATATGCCTAAGTGACACCGCGCGCGGAGAAGGCGGCTTTGCTTCGTTTGCCGTAGCCGGACGCGCGTCGTGCGCCTCGGCACTGCTCGTCGCAGCGGTACGTGTGGCTGGTGGCCGATGTTGTCGAATAAAATTCGAAAAATACAATTCGAAAACCGAATTGAAGCCATCAGTTGTCGTTCTAATGTCATTTCTATGCTCTTCGCACACTTTCCGTATCGGTTGGCATGAAATTTCTCCAAAAAAGCAAAGGTTGTTACACGAACAGGATTCAAGTGTCACACATTGGGAGGAGCGTCGCCGGCCTTCGTCTGCCGTCGCCGGACGCGCGCCTCGGAAGCTCAGTGCGTAACCTGCGAGGAGGAGGAGCAGGAGTCCGTCGTCGTCGTCGTCGTCGAATCGTTTCGATGCCTCCTAAGTGATGCGTCGAAGGTGCCTGCTGCCTTCGTCTGCCGTAACCGGACGCGCGCTTGCGCCTGCCTGCCTGCCTGCCTGCCTGCCTCGCAATCGTACGAGTGCGTAACGGCGCGAGTCCGTCGAATCGTTTCGATATGCCTAAGTGACACCGCGCGCGGAGAAGGCGGCTTTGCTTCGTTTGCCGTAGCCGGACGCGCGTCGTGCGCCTCGGCACTGCTCGTCGCAGCGGTACGTGTGGCTGGTGGCCGATGTTGTCGAATAAAATTCGAAAAATACAATTCGAAAACCGAATTGAAGCCATCAGTTGTCGTTCTAATGTCATTTCTATGCTCTTCGCACACTTTCCGTATCGGTTGGCATGAAATTTCTCCAAAAAAGCAAAGGTTGTTACACGAACAGGATTCAAGTGTCACACATTGGGAGGAGCGTCGCCGGCCTTCGTCTGCCGTCGCCGGACGCGCGCCTCGGAAGCTCAGTGCGTAACCTGCGAGGAGGAGGAGCAGGAGTCCGTCGTCGTCGTCGTCGAATCGTTTCGATGCCTCCTAAGTGATGCGTCGAAGGTGCCTGCTGCCTTCGTCTGCCGTAACCGGACGCGCGCTTGCGCCTGCCTGCCTGCCTGCCTGCCTGCCTGCCTGCCTGCCTCGCAATCGTACGAGTGCGTAACGGCGCGAGTCCGTCGAATCGTTTCGATATGCCTAAGTGACACCGCGCGCGGAGAAGGCGGCTTTGCTTCGTTTGCCGTAGCCGGACGCGCGTCGTGCGCCTCGGCACTGCTCGTCGCAGCGGTACGTGTGGCTGGTGGCCGATGTTGTCGAATAAAATTCGAAAAATACAATTCGAAAACCGAATTGAAGCCATCAGTTGTCGTTCTAATGTCATTTCTATGCTCTTCGCACACTTTCCGTATCGGTTGGCATGAAATTTCTCAAAAAAAGCAAAGGTTGTTACACGAACAGGATTCAAGTGTCACACGTTGGGAGGAGCGTCGCCGGCCTTCGTCTGCCGTCGCCGGACGCGCGCCTCGGAAGCTCAGTGCGTAACCTGCGAGGAGGAGGAGCAGGAGTCCGTCGTCGTCGTCGTCGTCGAATCGTTTCGATGCCTCCTAAGTGATGCGTCGAAGGTGCCTGCTGCCTTCGTCTGCCGTAACCGGACGCGCGCTTGCGCCTGCCTGCCTGCCTGCCTGCCTGCCTCGCAATCGTACGAGTGCGTAACGGCGCGAGTCCGTCGAATCGTTTCGATATGCCTAAGTGACACCGCGCGCGGAGAAGGCGGCTTTGCTTCGTTTGCCGTAGCCGGACGCGCGTCGTGCGCCTCGGCACTGCTCGTCGCAGCGGTACGTGTGGCTGGTGGCCGATGTTGTCGAATAAAATTCGAAAAATACAATTCGAAAACCGAATTGAAGCCATCAGTTGTCGTTCTAATGTCATTTCTATGCTCTTCGCACACTTTCCGTATCGGTTGGCATGAAATTTCTCAAAAAAAGCAAAGGTTGTTACACGAACAGGATTCAAGTGTCACACATTGGGAGGAGCGTCGCCGGCCTTCGTCTGCCGTCGCCGGACGCGCGCCTCGGAAGCTCAGTGCGTAACCTGCGAGGAGGAGGAGCAGGAGTCCGTCGTCGTCGTCGTCGAATCGTTTCGATGCCTCCTAAGTGATGCGTCGAAGGTGCCTGCTGCCTTCGTCTGCCGTAACCGGACGCGCGCTTGCGCCTGCCTGCCTGCCTGCCTGCCTGCCTGCCTGCCTGCCTCGCAATCGTACGAGTGCGTAACGGCGCGAGTCCGTCGAATCGTTTCGATATGCCTAAGTGACACCGCGCGCGGAGAAGGCGGCTTTGCTTCGTTTGCCGTAGCCGGACGCGCGTCGTGCGCCTCGGCACTGCTCGTCGCAGCGGTACGTGTGGCTGGTGGCCGATGTTGTCGAATAAAATTCGAAAAATACAATTCGAAAACCGAATTGAAGCCATCAGTTGTCGTTCTAATGTCATTTCTATGCTCTTCGCACACTTTCCGTATCGGTTGGCATGAAATTTCTCCAAAAAAGCAAAGGTTGTTACACGAACAGGATTCAAGTGTCACACATTGGGAGGAGCGTCGGCGGCCTTCGTCTGCCGTCGCCGGACGCGCGCCTCGGAAGCTCAGTGCGTAACCTGCGAGGAGGAGGAGCAGGAGTCCGTCGTCGTCGTCGTCGAATCGTTTCGATGCCTCCTAAGTGATGCGTCGAAGGTGCCTGCTGCCTTCGTCTGCCGTAACCGGACGCGCGCTTGCGCCTGCCTGCCTGCCTGCCTGCCTGCCTGCCTGCCTGCCTCGCAATCGTACGAGTGCGTAACGGCGCGAGTCCGTCGAATCGTTTCGATATGCCTAAGTGACACCGCGCGCGGAGAAGGCGGCTTTGCTTCGTTTGCCGTAGCCGGACGCGCGTCGTGCGCCTCGGCACTGCTCGTCGCAGCGGTACGTGTGGCTGGTGGCCGATGTTGTCGAATAAAATTCGAAAAATACAATTCGAAAACCGAATTGAAGCCATCAGTTGTCGTTCTAATGTCATTTCTATGCTCTTCGCACACTTTCCGTATCGGTTGGCATGAAATTTCTCCAAAAAAGCAAAGGTTGTTACACGAACAGGATTCAAGTGTCACACATTGGGAGGAGCGTCGCCGGCCTTCGTCTGCCGTCGCCGGACGCGCGCCTCGGAAGCTCAGTGCGTAACCTGCGAGGAGGAGGAGCAGGAGTCCGTCGTCGTCGTCGTCGAATCGTTTCGATGCCTCCTAAGTGATGCGTCGAAGGTGCCTGCTGCCTTCGTCTGCCGTAACCGGACGCGCGCTTGCGCCTGCCTGCCTGCCTGCCTGCCTGCCTGCCTGCCTGCCTCGCAATCGTACGAGTGCGTAACGGCGCGAGTCCGTCGAATCGTTTCGATATGCCTAAGTGACACCGCGCGCGGAGAAGGCGGCTTTGCTTCGTTTGCCGTAGCCGGACGCGCGTCGTGCGCCTCGGCACTGCTCGTCGCAGCGGTACGTGTGGCTGGTGGCCGATGTTGTCGAATAAAATTCGAAAAATACAATTCGAAAACCGAATTGAAGCCATCAGTTGTCGTTCTAATGTCATTTCTATGCTCTTCGCACACTTTCCGTATCGGTTGGCATGAAATTTCTCAAAAAAAGCAAAGGTTGTTACACGAACAGGATTCAAGTGTCACACGTTGGGAGGAGCGTCGCCGGCCTTCGTCTGCCGTCGCCGGACGCGCGCCTCGGAAGCTCATTGCGTAACCTGCGAGGAGGAGGAGCAGGAGTCCGTCGTCGTCGTCGTCGAATCGTTTCGATGCCTCCTAAGTGATGCGTCGAAGGTGCCTGCTGCCTTCGTCTGCCGTAACCGGACGCGCGCTTGCGCCTGCCTGCCTGCCTGCCTGACTGCCTGCCTCGCAATCGTACGAGTGCGTAACGGCGCGAGTCCGTCGAATCGTTTCGATATGCCTAAGTGACACCGCGCGCGGAGAAGGCGGCTTTGCTTCGTTTGCCGTAGCCGGACGCGCGTCGTGCGCCTCGGCACTGCTCGTCGCAGCGGTACGTGTGGCTGGTGGCCGATGTTGTCGAATAAAATTCGAAAAATACAATTCGAAAACCGAATTGAAGCCATCAGTTGTCGTTCTAATGTCATTTCTATGCTCTTCGCACACTTTCCGTATCGGTTGGCATGAAATTTCTCAAAAAAAGCAAAGGTTGTTACACGAACAGGATTCAAGTGTCACACGTTGGGAGGAGCGTCGCCGGCCTTCGTCTGCCGTCGCCGGACGCGCGCCTCGGAAGCTCATTGCGTAACCTGCGAGGAGGAGGAGCAGGAGTCCGTCGTCGTCGTCGTCGAATCGTTTCGATGCCTCCTAAGTGATGCGTCGAAGGTGCCTGCTGCCTTCGTCTGCCGTAACCGGACGCGCGCTTGCGCCTGCCTGCCTGCCTGCCTCGCAATCGTACGAGTGCGTAACGGCGCGAGTCCGTCGAATCGTTTCGATATGCCTAAGTGACACCGCGCGCGGAGAAGGCGGCTTTGCTTCGTTTGCCGTAGCCGGACGCGCGTCGTGCGCCTCGGCACTGCTCGTCGCAGCGGTACGTGTGGCTGGTGGCCGATGTTGTCGAATAAAATTCGAAAAATACAATTCGAAAACCGAATTGAAGCCATCAGTTGTCGTTCTAATGTCATTTCTATGCTCTTCGCACACTTTCCGTATCGGTTGGCATGAAATTTCTCCAAAAAAGCAAAGGTTGTTACACGAACAGGATTCAAGTGTCACACGTTGGGAGGAGCGTCGCCGGCCTTCGTCTGCCGTCGCCGGACGCGCGCCTCGGAAGCTCAGTGCGTAACCTGCGAGGAGGAGGAGCAGGAGTCCGTCGTCGTCGTCGTCGAATCGTTTCGATGCCTCCTAAGTGATGCGTCGAAGGTGCCTGCTGCCTTCGTCTGCCGTAACCGGACGCGCGCTTGCGCCTGCCTGCCTGCCTGCCTGCCTGCCTGCCTGCCTGCCTCGCAATCGTACGAGTGCGTAACGGCGCGAGTCCGTCGAATCGTTTCGATATGCCTAAGTGACACCGCGCGCGGAGAAGGCGGCTTTGCTTCGTTTGCCGTAGCCGGACGCGCGTCGTGCGCCTCGGCACTGCTCGTCGCAGCGGTACGTGTGGCTGGTGGCCGATGTTGTCGAATAAAATTCGAAAAATACAATTCGAAAACCGAATTGAAGCCATCAGTTGTCGTTCTAATGTCATTTCTATGCTCTTCGCACACTTTCCGTATCGGTTGGCATGAAATTTCTCCAAAAAAGCAAAGGTTGTTACACGAACAGGATTCAAGTGTCACACATTGGGAGGAGCGTCGCCGGCCTTCGTCTGCCGTCGCCGGACGCGCGCCTCGGAAGCTCAGTGCGTAACCTGCGAGGAGGAGGAGCAGGAGTCCGTCGTCGTCGTCGTCGAATCGTTTCGATGCCTCCTAAGTGATGCGTCGAAGGTGCCTGCTGCCTTCGTCTGCCGTAACCGGACGCGCGCTTGCGCCTGCCTGCCTGCCTGCCTGCCTGCCTCGCAATCGTACGAGTGCGTAACGGCGCGAGTCCGTCGAATCGTTTCGATATGCCTAAGTGACACCGCGCGCGGAGAAGGCGGCTTTGCTTCGTTTGCCGTAGCCGGACGCGCGTCGTGCGCCTCGGCACTGCTCGTCGCAGCGGTACGTGTGGCTGGTGGCCGATGTTGTCGAATAAAATTCGAAAAATACAATTCGAAAACCGAATTGAAGCCATCAGTTGTCGTTCTAATGTCATTTCTATGCTCTTCGCACACTTTCCGTATCGGTTGGCATGAAATTTCTCAAAAAAAGCAAAGGTTGTTACACGAACAGGATTCAAGTGTCACACGTTGGGAGGAGCGTCGCCGGCCTTCGTCTGCCGTCGCCGGACGCGCGCCTCGGAAGCTCATTGCGTAACCTGCGAGGAGGAGGAGCAGGAGTCCGTCGTCGTCGTCGTCGAATCGTTTCGATGCCTCCTAAGTGATGCGTCGAAGGTGCCTGCTGCCTTCGTCTGCCGTAACCGGACGCGCGCTTGCGCCTGCCTGCCTGCCTGCCTCGCAATCGTACGAGTGCGTAACGGCGCGAGTCCGTCGAATCGTTTCGATATGCCTAAGTGACACCGCGCGCGGAGAAGGCGGCTTTGCTTCGTTTGCCGTAGCCGGACGCGCGTCGTGCGCCTCGGCACTGCTCGTCGCAGCGGTACGTGTGGCTGGTGGCCGATGTTGTCGAATAAAATTCGAAAAATACAATTCGAAAACCGAATTGAAGCCATCAGTTGTCGTTCTAATGTCATTTCTATGCTCTTCGCACACTTTCCGTATCGGTTGGCATGAAATTTCTCCAAAAAAGCAAAGGTTGTTACACGAACAGGATTCAAGTGTCACACGTTGGGAGGAGCGTCGCCGGCCTTCGTCTGCCGTCGCCGGACGCGCGCCTCGGAAGCTCAGTGCGTAACCTGCGAGGAGGAGGAGCAGGAGTCCGTCGTCGTCGTCGTCGTCGAATCGTTTCGATGCCTCCTAAGTGATGCGTCGAAGGTGCCTGCTGCCTTCGTCTGCCGTAACCGGACGCGCGCTTGCGCCTGCCTGCCTGCCTGCCTGCCTGCCTCGCAATCGTACGAGTGCGTAACGGCGCGAGTCCGTCGAATCGTTTCGATATGCCTAAGTGACACCGCGCGCGGAGAAGGCGGCTTTGCTTCGTTTGCCGTAGCCGGACGCGCGTCGTGCGCCTCGGCACTGCTCGTCGCAGCGGTACGTGTGGCTGGTGGCCGATGTTGTCGAATAAAATTCGAAAAATACAATTCGAAAACCGAATTGAAGCCATCAGTTGTCGTTCTAATGTCATTTCTATGCTCTTCGCACACTTTCCGTATCGGTTGGCATGAAATTTCTCCAAAAAAGCAAAGGTTGTTACACGAACAGGATTCAAGTGTCACACATTGGGAGGAGCGTCGGCGGCCTTCGTCTGCCGTCGCCGGACGCGCGCCTCGGAAGCTCAGTGCGTAACCTGCGAGGAGGAGGAGCAGGAGTCCGTCGTCGTCGTCGTCGAATCGTTTCGATGCCTCCTAAGTGATGCGTCGAAGGTGCCTGCTGCCTTCGTCTGCCGTAACCGGACGCGCGCTTGCGCCTGCCTGCCTGCCTGCCTGCCTGCCTGCCTGCCTGCCTCGCAATCGTACGAGTGCGTAACGGCGCGAGTCCGTCGAATCGTTTCGATATGCCTAAGTGACACCGCGCGCGGAGAAGGCGGCTTTGCTTCGTTTGCCGTAGCCGGACGCGCGTCGTGCGCCTCGGCACTGCTCGTCGCAGCGGTACGTGTGGCTGGTGGCCGATGTTGTCGAATAAAATTCGAAAAATACAATTCGAAAACCGAATTGAAGCCATCAGTTGTCGTTCTAATGTCATTTCTATGCTCTTCGCACACTTTCCGTATCGGTTGGCATGAAATTTCTCAAAAAAAGCAAAGGTTGTTACACGAACAGGATTCAAGTGTCACACGTTGGGAGGAGCGTCGCCGGCCTTCGTCTGCCGTCGCCGGACGCGCGCCTCGGAAGCTCAGTGCGTAACCTGCGAGGAGGAGGAGCAGGAGTCCGTCGTCGTCGTCGTCGTCGAATCGTTTCGATGCCTCCTAAGTGATGCGTCGAAGGTGCCTGCTGCCTTCGTCTGCCGTAACCGGACGCGCGCTTGCGCCTGCCTGCCTGCCTGCCTGCCTGCCTCGCAATCGTACGAGTGCGTAACGGCGCGAGTCCGTCGAATCGTTTCGATATGCCTAAGTGACACCGCGCGCGGAGAAGGCGGCTTTGCTTCGTTTGCCGTAGCCGGACGCGCGTCGTGCGCCTCGGCACTGCTCGTCGCAGCGGTACGTGTGGCTGGTGGCCGATGTTGTCGAATAAAATTCGAAAAATACAATTCGAAAACCGAATTGAAGCCATCAGTTGTCGTTCTAATGTCATTTCTATGCTCTTCGCACACTTTCCGTATCGGTTGGCATGAAATTTCTCCAAAAAAGCAAAGGTTGTTACACGAACAGGATTCAAGTGTCACACGTTGGGAGGAGCGTCGCCGGCCTTCGTCTGCCGTCGCCGGACGCGCGCCTCGGAAGCTCAGTGCGTAACCTGCGAGGAGGAGGAGCAGGAGTCCGTCGTCGTCGTCGTCGTCGAATCGTTTCGATGCCTCCTAAGTGATGCGTCGAAGGTGCCTGCTGCCTTCGTCTGCCGTAACCGGACGCGCGCTTGCGCCTGCCTGCCTGCCTGCCTGCCTGCCTCGCAATCGTACGAGTGCGTAACGGCGCGAGTCCGTCGAATCGTTTCGATATGCCTAAGTGACACCGCGCGCGGAGAAGGCGGCTTTGCTTCGTTTGCCGTAGCCGGACGCGCGTCGTGCGCCTCGGCACTGCTCGTCGCAGCGGTACGTGTGGCTGGTGGCCGATGTTGTCGAATAAAATTCGAAAAATACAATTCGAAAACCGAATTGAAGCCATCAGTTGTCGTTCTAATGTCATTTCTATGCTCTTCGCACACTTTCCGTATCGGTTGGCATGAAATTTCTCCAAAAAAGCAAAGGTTGTTACACGAACAGGATTCAAGTGTCACACATTGGGAGGAGCGTCGCCGGCCTTCGTCTGCCGTCGCCGGACGCGCGCCTCGGAAGCTCAGTGCGTAACCTGCGAGGAGGAGGAGCAGGAGTCCGTCGTCGTCGTCGTCGAATCGTTTCGATGCCTCCTAAGTGATGCGTCGAAGGTGCCTGCTGCCTTCGTCTGCCGTAACCGGACGCGCGCTTGCGCCTGCCTGCCTGCCTGCCTGCCTGCCTGCCTGCCTCGCAATCGTACGAGTGCGTAACGGCGCGAGTCCGTCGAATCGTTTCGATATGCCTAAGTGACACCGCGCGCGGAGAAGGCGGCTTTGCTTCGTTTGCCGTAGCCGGACGCGCGTCGTGCGCCTCGGCACTGCTCGTCGCAGCGGTACGTGTGGCTGGTGGCCGATGTTGTCGAATAAAATTCGAAAAATACAATTCGAAAACCGAATTGAAGCCATCAGTTGTCGTTCTAATGTCATTTCTATGCTCTTCGCACACTTTCCGTATCGGTTGGCATGAAATTTCTCAAAAAAAGCAAAGGTTGTTACACGAACAGGATTCAAGTGTCACACGTTGGGAGGAGCGTCGCCGGCCTTCGTCTGCCGTCGCCGGACGCGCGCCTCGGAAGCTCAGTGCGTAACCTGCGAGGAGGAGGAGCAGGAGTCCGTCGTCGTCGTCGTCGTCGTCGTCGAATCGTTTCGATGCCTCCTAAGTGATGCGTCGAAGGTGCCTGCTGCCTTCGTCTGCCGTAACCGGACGCGCGCTTGCGCCTGCCTGCCTGCCTGCCTGCCTGCCTGCCTGCCTCGCAATCGTACGAGTGCGTAACGGCGCGAGTCCGTCGAATCGTTTCGATATGCCTAAGTGACACCGCGCGCGAAGGCCTTGCTTCGTTTGCCGTAGCCGGACTCGCGTAATGCGCCTTAGAATGTATGTGCGTCCGTCCGTCCGTCCGTCCGTCGAGTCGTTAAATTCGTCGAAGGCCTTCCCTCGCTTGCCGTAGCCGCCGCCGGACTGCCGTAATGCTAAGTTCGTCGAAGTCCATCGTTTGCCGTAGCCGGACGCGCGTGGCTCGGCTCGTCGGACCAATCTCTTTGACAAGTGCCAACTTTCGACATTTCTCGAAAAAATTCAAAAAATAAAATTTGAAAAACCAAATTAAACCCATCAATTGTTATTCTAATGTTGTTTCTATGCTTTTCACATAGTCTCTGTATTGATTAGTATGAAATTTTTAAAAAAAGCAAAGCTTGTTACACGAATAGGTTTCAAAGTATAAGTTGGTAGGAAGAGCTCGCTTGTTCGGTTAGCGTCGCGGAGACGGCAATTTGCGCCTCGCGTCGGCTTAGGCCTCAGCCTTTCGCTGCCGCGCGTGTTCTATGTGCTTTCTCTCGCTTTTGCCTTAACTTTCGCTGATCTGTTTGCTCTTCTTGCCACCGCGGCGGTCCTCACCGTCATCGTGCCGTCGAAGCCGTTTTCGCCTTTGCCGGCATTCCTTCGGAGTAGGAAGCGTATTCGCACCAGCTTCCCAGGAGAACGACTACTCTCGCGATTAGCGTTCTCTACGAACAACTGTTCGAATACTCTGCTCCAGGACAAACCACTTGGCTCGCTCCCTCGCCGCATCTGCCTGCTTCAGATGTAACCCTTTATCGCTTGCCGTATGTCGTGGGGGGTATCCATCGTGACACGGCGGGCAGATGTTAGGGGACAGTGCTGCCAACACTCGCACGTCGTCTTTTTGTTCCATTTCTTCGCGTACCGCATTCCCTACCGAAGAATCTTTCGACAACGTCTTCTTCCGTTCGCCGGTAGATGGCACTAAGGTCGGATATTTGATCCGTGAACGCGTTCGCATGGCCATCAGCATCAGCAGCCGCCGCCTTTGACACCGCCGCCGCCGCCCCCTCCGCAGCTGAATCATCGCGTTTCCTGACGGTACGTTTGTGCGCGTGCGTTTCACCGGTTGGCCGCCGTATTTGTGGTTTCTTCTAGTGCCGGCTACGTCGAATCACTCGCCGCCGCCGCCGCCGCCGCCGCCGCCGCCGCAGCCGTTACACACTCGTCGATGATGAAGTTGTAGTCTTCGTGGTCGGTGTCGTCCGTTGCTTTTGTCTGGTCCCGTGCTAGTCGATGATTTGTCGTTTGCCGTCCGCATTTCCAGTCGTGCATGTCCAAACCCGGAGGTCATTTCGGTCGACGGAGACATGTCGTGGAGTATTCCTCGCGTCCCGTCCAAGCGCTCCCTTCAGTGATTGATACTTGCGTCGAAAGTCCTTGCGACTCGGTGCTCGAATCGGACTCGTTCGTTTGTAATGCGATCAGGAATGAGGGTTGTTCGAAAGCGCTGTTGTGTGTGTGTGTGTGTTTGAGTGTGCGCACGCGCGTGCGACATCTCCATCGTTAGCCCGCCGCCTTCCAGGTTGTCGTTTCGTCGGTCACGAATCGAATCGCCGCCGCCGCCGCCGAGAGCTGTTCTTCCCCGCGTGTCTTGGCCGCTTTCTTACGCGTCGGGAAAACAGATTGACGGACCGTGTACGCGTCGCGAAGATCTGTCCACCTCTATCCGCGATGACACCGCCGACCCGCGGCTCCGTCAGGGCAGTAGCTCGTTCGTTGCGACAGACACCGGGAAGCTGCTGCCGCCGCTGCTGGTTTGGGTGGGGGACACGCCGGGACGTCGAATGTTTCTTCGTCCGTCTTCCGCCGCCGCCTTCGCAGTTTCCTGCCAAACTTTCGGTCCGCTACTAACGTGTCTATTCTCCACGCAATTCTCGGACGTCCAGTCACCGTCTCGGCGCAGTCGAACGTTCTGGGTGTCGCCCGCCTTCTTCAACCGACCGCCTTCTCGTTGTAGTCGTCGTCGTCGTCGTGCTCGGAAGCAGCCTTTTGTCTACCACCGTCTGGCTCGTCTCCGTCGCGAGACACGCGGCTACTGCTCGTCGGTTAAATGGCGATCTCCTCCCGGAACGCTCGCTCGCTCGACCGGTGCCGGCGAACGATTTCGTTTCCGTTCGTCACTCGATCCTTCGGTTTCGGTGGAACTGTCGTCGTCGTCGTCGTTGCGCCTCCTCCTCCTCCTCCCACACGACACAGCCTTCTCGCCTCTCCTTCGGCTTTCGAAAGACTTCGCGTCTCTCACGCCGGCGCCGCGTGTCGACGATGCGAAAAACTTGAAAGCGCCGTAAAAGAAACGTCTTTTTAACGATCAAAGCCGGGAGGTACGCCGCCGCCGCCGCCGCCGCCGCCGGCCCTGCTACTGCACGTGATGGTGTCGTAAAAGACTCGCTTCTTCCTTCTTACGCACGCCAAACTTGCCGCCGAAGAAAGCAGGAAAGCGAGGCGTCGGTTGCGCCGCCGCCTCCCGACAAGCGTTCGTCTTCGTCGTTGCCGTTGACGAGCCGAACGCGAGCACGCAAAAAAAGAACGATACCTGGTTGATCCTGCCAGTAGTCATATGCTTGTCTCAAAGCTTAAGCCATGCAAGTGTAAGTTCACGCCACGCATTAGAACGGGCGAAACCGCGAATGGCTCAGGAACCGGACCTAATCCTCGGGACCGTAATCCTCCTCGGAGGCGATGGATAACTGTGGCAATTCTAGAGCTAATACATGTGACACAGGCCGCGATCGGTCGGCGCGTCGTCGTCGCCTGCGTGCCGTCACGCGCGTGGGCACCCGCGTCGACCGTTACGGGTCGCGGCGCTACATATTAGACTGAGACCGATGCGCGTCATTCCGTCCTCTCGTCGTGGTCGCCGTCGTCGTGGTCGTCGTCTTGTTCCCTCTGGGTGAGCGGCGGCCGTCGGGCGGCGTTTCGCGGCGGGGCCAAAGGGCGGCGCGCTCCGCTTTGGTGACTCTGGATAACTCACTGGTCGATCGCACTGGCTTTCACGCCTGGCGACGGGTCTCTCGAGGGTCCGCCCTATCAACTGTCGACGGTCGGTTAAGTGCCTACCGTGGTTACTACGGGTAACGGGGAATCGGGGTTCGATTCCGGAGAGGGAGCATGCGAAACGGCTACCACATCCAAGGAAGGCAGCAGGCGCGCAAATTACCCACTCCCGGCACGGGGAGGTAGTGACGAAAAATAACGACGCGGGACTCTGTCGAGGCCCCGCGATCGGAATGAGTACACTTCAAATCCGTTAACGAGGACCAACCGGAGGGCAAGTCTGGTGCCAGCAGCCGCGGTAATTCCAGCTCCGGTAGCGTATATTAAAGTTGTTGCGGTTAAAAAGCTCGTAGTCCGAACTCGGGTTCGTGGTCGCGTTCGCGGCCCCGGGGCGGCGGCGCCATCGTCCGTCGTTGACTTTGGTCGTCCGTGCGCATTCCCGGCCCTTTCCGCCGGTGTCAACCGCTTGCACATCCGCCACGCGGTCCTGCCGGCGAAGTTACGCGGGGGAGTAGCAGGTGTCTTTCCGACGGGTTTGCCGCGGAGGTTGCGTGGGGGGAGTCCAGCGAGCGTCGCCGTCTGCGGTGCAGCGGCGCCCGGGGTTTTCGTTCCGTTTCGGCGCGCGGCGCGGTCTAAAGGCGGTTGCGGTCAAGCGCGGCGTTTCGCTTTTCCCCAACCCCCCTGTCGGCGGCGGCCAGCGGCGTTCACTCGTCGTCTGCGTCGCCGTCGTCGCCTAAAGGGGGGGCGGGTGGGCGTGCGTCGCGTCGCCTCCGTCTCGCGTTGTCGCCCGCGGGGGGACGCTTTTCCCTGCCGCTGTTTAACTTCCGCGCGGTGGCCTCCTCTTCCCTCTCGTCCTCCAGTCTTCCCTCGGGCCCTGCTCTACCTACCTCCGCGTCTAATCTTCGCGTCCGTTTTGCGCGCGTGCGCGGTCGGCGGTTTCTCCTCCAAGGGTGCTCTTGACCGAGTGTCCGCGGCGGCCGGTACGTTCACTTTGAAAAAATTAGAGTGCTCAGAGCGGGCTGTTCAAGCTTGCATACGATAAGCATGGAATGATGGAAGAGGGCCTCGTCTACGTCTGTCGGTCTCCGTCTACGGCGAGGCAATGATCGAAGGGAGCGGTCGGGGCCACTCGTATTGCGACGTTAGAGGTGAAATTCTTGGATCGTCGCAAGACGAACTGCAGCGATGGCGTGTGGCAAGCACGTTTTCCTCGATCAAGAGCGAAAGTCGGAGGTTCGAAGACGATCAGATACCGTCGTAGTTCCGACCGTAAACGATGCCGACCGGCGATCCGCCGGCGTTCGCTTCCATGACCCGGCGGGTAGCCTGCGGGAAACCAGAGTTCGGTTCCGGGGGGAGTATGGTTGCAAAGCTGAAACTTAAAGGAATTGACGGAAGGGCACCACCAGGAGTGGAGCCTGCGGCTTAATTTGACTCAACACGGGAAAACTCACCCGGTCCGGACACCGGTAGGATTGACAGATCGATAGCTCTTTCTCGATTCGGTGGGTGGTGGTGCATGGCCGTTCTTAGTTGGTGGAGCGATCCGTCTGGTTGATTCCGATAACGAACGAGACTCCGGCCTGCTAACTAGTGCGCCGATGTGTGTGTTTATTCAACGGCGGGCTCGGCGTTCATCGCAGCGCCCGGGTCCGGGTCGGTTTTCTCACGCACTTCTTAGAGGGACGGGTGGCAGAAAGCCACACGAGGCGGAGCGATAACAGGTCTGTGATGCCCTTAGATGTCCGGGGCCGCACGCGCGCTACACTGGAGGTATCAGCGGGGACTTCGCCCCGGCCCGAGAGGGTCGGGAAACCTCTTAACCACCTCCCGTGATAGGGATCGGGGCCTGTAACCAACCCCGTGAACGAGGAATTCCCGGTAGGCGCGGGTCAACAGCCCGCGTCGATCACGTCCCTGCCCTTTGTACACACCGCCCGTCGCTACTACCGATCGAACGGTCCGGTGAGGTCCTCGGATCTGGCCGACGACGCCGCCGGGCAGCGTGCACGTGGCGCAGCGGCGGCGGTTTTGCCGCCGTCGTTTCCCGCGCGTGTCGTACTCGCCTCGGCGTTCGATGCCTGGAGAAGACGACCGAACCCGATCGTTTAGAGGAAGTAAAAGTCGTAACAAGGTTTCCGTAGGTGAACCTGCGGAAGGATCATTATCGATGACATGCGTCGTCTTCGCTGTTTTGCTTGTTTTTTTTCGAAACGCCGACGGGTCGCTCTCTGTTCTCCCCGCCGTCTCCGGGAGACTACTCGTCGGTCGGGACTCGTAGCGTGCGTGTACCGCCGTCAGGAGTGCTTGGACGGTCGCGGGAAGCACGTTATTAGTCGGCGAAAAACGTAGGGCAGTTTACGCTCGTTTCGCGGCAGCTGCAGCAGGCCGCCGAATTGGCCGCGCCACCGTCGCATGGACGGCCCGCCTCCTTGCGTCTGTTTGCTTCTGCTGCTTGCTGCTCCTAACTACTCGTCCGACGCAAATATCCTCTGCTCTCTGCGCGAGATGGGCGCCCGTCTCGAGCCGTATTACGTCCAGCCACTCCGTTTTCATGTGCTTCTACGTCCCACCCCTGTGAGTGGAGGTCGAGTACGGTTAGACGTGCACGCGATTCGAGGGGCCGCCACTGCCAGCCACGATCGCGAGACGGATGCCGCCGCCACGCGTCCGTCTGCCGCCTAAGTCGACGTGGTGACGTGTCCGGTCCACGCCGCCGTCAATGTCCTCGACAAAATTGTGGTAGTTGCCGAGGTGCCAGTCTGCTGTGGACTAGTACCGCTTCGGTCGCGCGCGCGGGCGCAACGTCTCGGCCTCCTTGCTCCTCTTTCTCGCACACATTTTTAAACTTGCCGCAAAAATAAATAAATAAAACAAACAAAAAACCCTGGACGGGGGATCACTCGGCTCGTCCGTCGATGAAGAGCGCGGCCAGCCGCGAGAACTGATGCGAATTGCAGGACTCAGTGAACATCGACACCTCGAACGCACATTGCGGCCTCGAGATCCCTTGTCTCGGGGCCCCGTCCGGTCGAGAGGCGGAAAATGGCATGTCTTCTCGCTCGATAAAATGGAGAGGCATCTCACCGTCCCCCGCGTCTTTCTTTCTTTCCGGAAAGAATTGCCTTTTCTCGCGCGGAGGAAACCGGGACGTCGCAGGAGGGTCTCCTCTTCCTACCTTCGTCTCCCGCTTGCAGACCGCGGGGTCGCTTCCGTTACGACCGCGAGCAGTCGTTGATTGCAAGACGATGACTTACGACCAACGCGGAGTTGCGGGGCAGCATCGTTTCGCTCTCGGAGGTCGAAATACAAACCTTGGGCGTCTCGAAGCCAGTCTCTGCCGCCGCCGCCGCCGCCGACGCACAACGCCGTCTTTTGTGCATGGTCGCGTCGTTTTTGTTTTTCTTGCATCACAAAACGCAAAAACACCGCCGCCCTCGGCTCGGACGAGACGACCCGCTGAACTTAAGCATATCGCTAAGCGGAGGAAAAGAAACCAACCGGGATTCCCTTAGTAACGGCGAGTGAACCGGGAGAAGCCCAACGCCGAATCCCGTCGCAAGTAAACGGCTTCGGGACGTGTGGCGCATGGGTCGAAGGCAGCCGCTCGTTTTCGTCTCGCGTAGTTCGGAGTTCCCTCGATCGGGGCCGCCCGCGGCGGGTGCCAGGCCCATTCGGTGCGGACGGCGAGCGACGGCCTTCGATCCGAGAGTCGGGTTGCTTGGGAACGCAGCCCAAATCGGGTGGTAAGCTCCATCCAAGGCTAAATACCGGGACGAGTCCGATAGTCGACAAGTACCGTGAGGGAAAGTTGAAAAGAACTTTGGAGAGAGAGTTCAAGAGAACGTGAAACCGCCCAGGGGTAAACGGGTGGGACCGCTCACCGCGATCGCGGGGGGACTCAGTCCGGTGCTGCCGAACGTGGCCCAAACTCGATTTGGTTGCTTGCTCGGGCATTTTTGTCCGGGCGGCGGCGCCCATCACAGGCCGGCGCGGACGTCGTTCCGGGGGTCACCGGCGGGGGTGTGTCGCTGTCTTGTTGGCTCTGCCTGCAAACTCGTCCCCCTCGTCGCCCACCGGATTCTGCTTTTGCGCTCGCGTCGCCGACGGGAGAGACGGGCCGCGGGGAACGAGGAGAGCGCGGCGGTCGCCGCTGTCGCTGCTGCCGCCGCTGTGGCGGCGATTCGCGTCGCTGCTGCTGCTGCTGCCGCCGTGGCCGCCGTCGCTGCCGTCGTGGCTCCTCCTCTCCATTCCTCGCGATCACCCGCACCTCTTCTTCGCTCGGCATCATATGGCGCGGGCGCTTCGGCGCGACGCTCACATCCGCACGGCCGGCACCGGACGCACTTCCCCTCCGGTCCGTCGTCGCGACCCGTTCCCGGCGTGCAGGTCGACGCGCGGTGTCCGTAGGCGGAAGTCGCACTCTAAACTCCACCCTCCCCCACTTCGGGGGGCGGCGGAGGCGTCTTCTGTCGGGCCCGCGAGCGTACTGCCCCCTTCTGCCGGGGACGGAGGAAACGAAAACGCGATCCGTTACACGTGGCGAACCGGTTTCTTCCCGTCGGACGATCCGCGCGGCGCTTCGCGCGCTCCTCGGCGCCCCACCGTCTCGGGCGCGCGCGGGACAGTGTTCGCGGGAGCCTCGAAGCCGGCGCGGCCGCGCCGATTCCCGTGCCGGCGCGCGACGTCGTCTCGTCGCGTCGTCTTCTCCGCGTCCGGACGTCAAAAATCTGGGCGCGCGGGAGGGCACTGCCGGCGCGGTAGGTCGGCGTCACGCTCTGTGCCGCCCGTCACCTCGGGTCCGCGACGTGCATCGGCAACCCACCCGACCCGTCTTGAAACACGGACCGAGGAGTCCTGGCCGTTCGCGAGTCGTAGGGGCCACGAAGAACCCCGAAGGCGCAGCGAAAGCGAGAGAGCGCGTGGGAGGGCACCGGTTCCGGGAGAGGTGTCGCGGCGAAAGCGGTTCCGGCGGGGAGTTTCTCGCTTCCTTCCGCCTGCCTAGCCGTGCCCGATTCCGCCGGCGCTTGCCGTCTTCGTCCCGTCGTCGGCTTCGCCCCCCTTTTCCTCCGTCCGTCCCGTATCGGTTCCTCAACGATTTTCCCGTCGCCGGGAGATGACGCAGGAGGCTCGGGCGCTTGTGGCGGGGGGAAAAACTCACGGGGGTGGGGTCTTTCGCGGGGTTGCAGCCTCAAACTTTCCTCCCACCGCCCACCGGTGAGATCCCGCGGCTTGAACTAGTCACGATTTAGGTCGTCGAGTTTAGGCGCTGCGCGCGGGCGCATCACCCCCGGGTCGGTAATTTTTTTCTCCGAGTACGACTCGGCCGACTCTGGCGTAGCGAGCGGCCAGGGACCCGAAAGATGGCGATCCACGCCCGGTCGGGATGAAGCCAGAGGAAACTCTGGTGGAAGTCCGAAGCGCCTCTGACGTGCAAATCGATCGTCGGAACCGGGTGTAGGGGCGAAAGACCAATCGAGCCGTCTAGTAGCTGGTTCCCTCCGAAGTTTCCCTCAGGATAGCTGGCGTTCGATCGTCGCAATTCCATCCGGTAAAGCGAACGATTGGAGGCCCCGGGGCCGTTCACGGCCTCGACCTACTCTCGAACTCGGAACGGGTGGAACGGGTCGACTCTCCCGAATACGGAGCCGTCCCACCGCTCTGTCGTCGTCGTCGTCTCGGCGGCAGAAACGAATGCGAATGCCAAGTGGGCCACTTTTGGTAAGCAGAACTGGCGCTGTGGGATGAACCAAACGTCCGGCTAAGGTGCCTAACGCGACGCCCATGAGATCCCCGAAAGGGTGTCGGTCGATATAGACAGCAGGACGGTGGCCACGGAAGTCGGAATCCGCTAAGGAGTGTGTAACAACTCACCTGCCGAATCGACCGGCCCCGAAAATGGATGGCGCTGGAGCGACGGACCGATGCCGGACCGTCGCGGCGAGGAGCGCTTGCGCTGGAAAATTACAAACGATGCGCGCGCCTGACCGATGCCGCGACGAGTAGGAGGGCGCCGCGGTGAGCACGGAAGCCTAGGGCGCGAGCCCGGGTGGAGCCGACCGCGGGTGCAGATCTCGGTGGTAGTAGCAAATATTCGAACGAGACCTTCGAAGACCGAAGTGGAGAAGGGTTCCGTGCCAACGGCGGTCGAGCACGGGTCAGTCGGTCCTAAGACGCAGGCGAAAGTCTTCCCGAAAGGCGCCGGATCCGTAAGTCGCGCGCGAACACCGTAAACGCAACGAGCGGCCGGCCTTCCGTCGAAAGGGAATCGGGTTAATATTCCCGAACCCGGACTCGGAGAGTGCCCGGGGGTGGCGGCGCTGCTGGCAGCGATGTCGGTGGCGTCTCGTCGCTTCTCGGGCGAAACCGCGGTGACGCAAGCGAGCCCGGAG
>CAWVQA010000587.1:5000-40000 GCA_963932145.1 Acanthosepion lycidas | reverse complement strand
CAATTATAAGACCTACCGTCGCGTCCTCTTTTAATGACCTGTTATAAAAACAAAGGAAGATACTGTGGAAACTGGGGTCACGAATTTAATTCGTTCCTGAATGCCGTTCGTAACCCGAAATGAATGTAAATCGAAACTATTTTCCAATAGTAATCAATGTAGAGAATAAATGTCACAGTACATTAAAATTGGAAACCAAAAGCACGGCAGAAGACACGAATGTATACAACGCGGCAATCGACTCAGAAATCATTCCGTTCGGGTTAACTCAGTTCAGTATGTTGTTCGAGATCAGAGGCATTTTCATCTAGAATTTTCTGTTCGAGAACCGATTTGTTCGACATGTGAGACGTTCGACAAACGAGGTTCCTCCATATATAAATGTCTGCAAGACATAATGCAAATATCAATATAAGCCTGCTACTATGTTCATAAGAATAAATACATCGCGTAAAAACATGGTCTTGCTCAAATGTACTAATTATCGTGACTGTTAACTTAACTAATAGCCATCTTAGAAAAAACGTTTTTGATTAACACCTTTAATCTCTTTGGATAACTTTTCAAAGCCTGTAATTATCTCTTAGTCTTTGAAGAGGACCTATCGACAAACTTCACGTACGCTACCAACAAAGATAAACTTCTGACTCGATACTTATTCACTCATGCAAACATCGCAAAACAAGTCAGAATGAACTTGTAAATGTGAACAGAAATGCAGCGAAATAGGTGAAATGATAAATTTTTGTGCCGGCAGCGGAGTATTCTTAAGAGAATGAGATAAATCAGCCATTTATTCAGCCGAGATAAAATAGATCTTTTTTTTTCTGTTTTGTTTTTGTTTCTTCCTACGAGATTATTGTCTGCTCTGTTTTTGTTTTTTGGGTTTTTTTTCCTCCATTTTTTTTTTATTCTTCGACTTAGTGTCTGCTGAATAATCTTCTTTTACTGGTCTCCTTTCTAATCGTTTTGCTCTACAGATTCCAGGATTGGCGCTGTTTAAAGCATATCAGAACTTCCAGTTGCAACACTTAGTATGTGTCAATAGTACTTAGTTAATACTAATACGTAAGAGCATTACTTACTTGTAAAAGGTATTTTATGCAGGGAAGGCACTTATTCTAACAACTACTAAGAACAAGAGCAGGAAGAAGTCGAGCAACAACAACAACCCGAATTAATTTTTCAGTCAATTATATAATCACAAAGTAAAACTTGCTCCAAAGAATAGAATTTAAATTCTATAGAATTTTATATCTTAAAGCTATCAGGCAACACAGGCCATAGGTGGAGATGAAGTCATCTTAAATAAATGTAAATATAAATCATGAACATCGACTTTGTAGTATAATAAAGAGTAAAACTGAAAGATCACAAAAAAACAAAAAATATCTGCACTGAAAAAAAGACTGGAATACAAAGATGACAATTATACGCATCATCATTGGTATTCTTGGAACTGTCTCGAAGAAATTTACAAAACATTCAGACGTAAAATAATCAAAAACTGGGAACATCAAGATAACTGTTTTGGTAAAATTAGTATGTTCACCGGCTATATTTTTTTTTTTTACTAATATTCACCAAATATAAGACACAAGGTAGAAGGTTAATGAATTAAGTTGTTCTATGAACGACAATAGGAAACGATAAGTGCGGTTTATGTGTATATGTGAAAAAGATAATGGTTAATACTAGAGTTGAAGAGTTTAGAATTGTAGTGATCGGGAAAACATCTTCCAGGGTAGTAACAGTTCTTGGAAAGAATCTGTCCTAATGGGACTTTCTTGTTACTAATTGGATACGAAACTAATGAAGTCATTAGGTTGTTGCAAAAATAATATTTTTTTTCACATGTAGGTAACATGCCAAGTCTCAACAGTGATGGTCGTAATTGCTGGAATTAACAAACGTTGCTCTTCAGAATATTTGCCATGAAAATATTATGACTGGAAAGTGGGAACTGGATAATTCTAGCACAAGTACGGCATCAGTACACCATTTTGGGTCTGACTAGCTCTTATAAATATAAAGCATGTTAGGTACTTAATGGAGAGGTACAAAGAACCGAGCATTTTTCTAGCATTGGTCGCAGTGAATTGTGTATATGAGTTCCATTTCTGGTATGGGATGAACTTAAATCGCAATAGATGTTCAAATTTCTGGAACATGGAAGAGACGCTGTCGTTTGACGCATCAAGTTATAATGACGTGAAATATGTGTCAATAATAATATTAATTAAATAATCAAAACGATTTAAATAGCAAATGGTATAAGTATAAACTAGAAGCTGTCCATGTGAATAAAACGAAAACAAACTTCTTTGGGGGCGCTGATATCCTGACATATTTCATTATCTAAACAATGTTTAGCCAAAAGGAAACATAATAGTGTCGACATTCTTGAAGCTCAAAATGATAAACTAAAGAATAAAATCATTTTGGCTCAGAGCTGCGAAAATTAGGCTCATCGTCATTCAATTTTTCTAGTAGCACTTTCAAAAATACTGGAATTGTTTAAGTTCTGAAAATCGATTAAAATAATTTCCAAACACATCACAAACGCGGTTGCTTAGAGTACTGATTTGAACGCCTTTTGGTACTGAAGCTCACCGGCAGAACTGAAATCGAAGACGTATATATGATGCAACACGAAAGATACTGGAAAAAATGGTCGGTTACTTGTACGCCTTTAATAGGTGCCTACTTGCTACCTTTAAAAGAACCAGACCAGGCCTATAAATGATGTACTGTTATCATATCTGGGCTGGAGCTGCCAAGTCTTCACTTTCCAGTCTTGATAGAATCCAAAAGCGTCTATGCGGCGTTGTGGATTATAAATTATTTTCCACTCTACAACCTCTTTCCCATAAATGAAACGATGCAAGCCTATCACTACTGTATCTCTCTTTCCATAGAAAACGTTCATACAAGCTACATTCCTGCCATTATCTTTTCCACATAACCTCCTAAGCTGAACTTATTACCTCTAACTCTTAACACAAACTCCTTCAGTAGCCCTCTACATCGAATGGCTCTTGAGGCACTTATCAGTAGTGGGAAAGTAAGGTGATGGCGAAGGAGAGCAAGCGTTACAGTATCTAAAGCAGCAGTCAGACAATAGGAACATCGTTTTATGTTCTGAATATAAGATAATAGCCTAGTATATTAAAATGATGATTTGTGGATTTGTTGGCATAGTAACTAAGATTTAAGTCTTGGGTTAGGCAGTAAAAACTGAAACTCAGTGAAAACAGAGCAAAGCAATAACTGAGAAATGCTAAAAACCAGAAAAAAAGACGAGATATCCTTAGACATTGACGACAGAACAATAAAAATCATTCTCCCATGGTTTACATAAAGGGTTCAATTCGAAAATCCCGAATCGTTACGACGATCGACAGACATCTGAATGCAGGAAGTTACGATGCCTGAAATATAAAGGAAGATGAGAACATTAGTCCTAATGACAGTAATGTTTTCATCACAGAAATTCAGACAAAAGGCTTTTTATTGATCTTGCAATCTATATATATATTATTTATTTGTTGTGAATACAGGAAGTGTTTTTTCTTCTTCTTTTTTTTTAGTAAAAGAGCAAAACTATACAGGTTTGAATCCGAGTTTAAAAATATGTAAAGCAGAATCAAGAAAATATTAGTAGCTTTGGGCAACATGAAAACAAGTTTTACATCTAAAATCACAAAGATAAAACTGATAGCCTTATGTACCATTAGAATGGAAAGTAAATTGAGACCTATCAGCTCCAATGCTTCGGTTCAAATTTCCCTAAAAATGACCTAATATTACGGCTAACACCAGAAGAAGGTCGATGATAACAAGCACTGAAACGTTTTGTGTATAACAAATAAGATAATCATGTTGGTTCGGATATCAAAGCAACTAATTCAGTTATATTACCGTTAGGTATATAAACAGACAATTCTAACATTGATTTTGTTAAGTATGCTTATAGCGAGAAGGAAAGACAGAAATATAGTGAAGTGAAAATATGTATCATAGAAGATATTGTTCTTTCTTTCAAAAGCAATCGATTACGGAACACTAAAATCGAAAGAGATTATCCAAGTATCCAATGTGTTATTTTTCTTCAGTAGGCAAGAATGCTTAGCAAATGACGCATGTTTATTCAGGCAAAAAGAAAGTATGACCTTGGTTCACAAATCGTGAGCCGATGTTTTCCAAGTTTAAATCAGGTAATACGTAGTTTCAATTGAAAGTTTCAAGCATAAAAAGAGATTACGTTTCATATATTATTCAGGAAAATACACAGAATCTATTTTAAAAATGATCATATTTATTCAATCAACTTTACACATATGAAAGAAATGTGAGACGGAGAGAGAAACAAGAGCGCTCAGGGGATTGCATAATCTTATCAAACATTTACGAAATTGTCTTCGTGTGTAGATTAGGCGTAGATGCGATAAGACACTGCTTCTTGAAACGTGGATTAGAATGTGTATTTAAACGTGTTTTCTTTTTATCCTTACGGTGATACTTTAAAATTTTAGGTGACTACCTAAAAAAAATCTGAAGAACATCAGGGGAAAAAAGAGATGAACGCAAATATGTTTTTCTCCATAATGTTTCAACAGACCAAATGGTATCATAAAACGAATCAATTGTAGGTTTCTTGTTACTTACACTGCCCATGGTATTTCTTCTAGACATTATTACTGTTATCTGTGTCAACGGTAAAATACTACCTTTAAAACGAAAATTGAACTTTTAAGCCTTTCCTTGTTTTATTTATGTATTTAAAAGCAAGCCTCTTCTTCATGTGAAATTTTTCAGTACTCACTGTCATAAAGGAAGACTGATATAACATAAAGTATTAGAGAAAATGGAAACAAGGGCACTTATACTTAACATTTGGTAGAGACAGTTGAAATTTCTAGGGCACATAACGTAAAACGAGGTCTTTGATACTGGACAGATTGAAGGCAAGTGGGACTGAGGAAAACAATACATAACTTACCTAACAAGCTGAGTGGAACATGGTCTAGGAAAGATAACCAAAATAGAAAATTAATTAGTAGGAAATTGTAGAGAGTCATGATCGCCAATGTCCTAAAAGGACACGGAACATATAAGAGTTAATTTATATGTTTACATCGACTGGTTAATCATATTTTAGTAATAATCAACGAAGGCAAGAGATATAATTTTCAAGTTATCCTCATAGATATGTAATCCTTTCTATTAGGTTGGTGCAAAAATAATGTCGTTTTCTCACATAGTAACATATGTGAGAAAACGACATTATTTTTGCACCAACCTAATAATATATTGTTATCTTATTAGATACACTGACCAGATGTTCATCTAACAAATAATTTAAAATACTCCTTCTTTCATTACCGTTCTCATTTAACGTCTGTCACAGAAATTTCTCAGAGTTGTCCTTCTTTCGGCAGTACATAAATTTCATGGCGTGAATTATTCATTGCCACACAATTTTTCTCTGCAAATACTTACACGCACACACACACACACACACACACACATATATATATATATATATATATATATATATATATATATATATATATATATATATATATGATGAAAGGACAGTAAGATTTATTATCCGGTGTTCTTAATTATTTTTATTTAAAAAAAAGAGTGTTCGATACAATCAGTAGAGCAAATATTATAATTATTTTTTTAAAAAATATGGTTCCGTCGCGACACAGAAAATTTGATTGTTTCAAAACTGAAACTCAATTTATAAATTTAATTATAAGAATTAAACTTACTCGCTGAATAACGGAAGTATACGTTTGTTAGCAAGCAGTCCACATCTAAACTTAACCTGACTTTTTAAGTAACATATAGTATTAGGTTGGTGCAAAAATAATGACGTTTTTGACGTATTTTCTAACGTCAAAAAACGTCATTATTTGCACCAACCTAATAGATACATAAACTGTATAAGGAAATTAAAACCCAACCACCCCTAATCAAAATAGATTGAATTTTCCTTAACCCTAACAACTCATAATATTAATATTGTCTGCGCTTACAAATTAAGTAAATTTCTTAGAAAGTTATTCCTAGTATTGCTTGACAATGGAACGAGACTATGGAATTTAAGTTTGATTTTTATAAATAAATTTATAAATTTAGTTTCAGTTTTGAAACATAAAAATTTTCTGTGTCGCGATGGAATCATAATTTTAAAAAGAAAATAATTTATAACATATATTTGGATATTACATCGAAACCATGTCAAAGTTACAGAAATCATGAAGAATAGTGGTTATAAGTGGACTGAAATCGAGTTTAGAAAATATGATGATAGTGGTCCAAAGAATAGAAATAGGAAGATCATTTGGTACACACACCCCCATTTAATCAATTAGTCAGTACTATGTTAGGCCATAGGTTTCACCAATTGAATGATAAACATTATCCTGAAAGTAACCCTCTTAGTAAAATACTTAACAGAAACACATTAAAAATAAGTTATAGGTGAACCAATAATCTTGAGAAGATCATAAAGTAAGCGATTTTGACACGTTTGGCAAATCGTAAAATAAATAATATTGCTCTAATTTATATTGAGTCCACTTTCAAATTAAATGTTATGAACTTGGAATTTTACTCTATTCGTTCTCTTTTTAGCTGTATATATATATATATATATATATATATATATATATATATATATATATATATATATATATATATATATGCTTTAGGATATTAAATTCTGTTCAAGAATACGAAAGCCTCGACTGTATTTTGCTGCTGTTTGTATAATTTTGGTGAAAACTTTTCGAAAGGGTCTCAAGCAAGCAATGATTTAACATTTTAATAGAGCCTCTTCAAGAAGATCAATATCAGATTCATATTGGTATACCGTTAACTGCTGACATCTATATCGAAGCATTAGATTACAATATTTAATATTGTTTCTCATCCTAGAAATGAGAAATACACCATCATCATTTTAGAATATTTCTTTCGTGCAGTTCTGGTTAGAATAAAAATAATTATAGTAGCATTATATTTAAGCCGGGAAATACCAGATGATCTGAATAGAAGTTAATGTCCATGAGAAAACATTTTCATTGGAAAGGTTTATCTGTAATGACCCCAATGTGTATTCGACTTATTTCAGATGATGCCAGAATTCATAGTGGACCAACGATCAATGAAGTTAGATACACCAGCAGGCTGAACTTGGTGATGACCATTTGGCTGCGGAGCAATTCCACTTCACATGTGAGCACGTGGGATGTGCACGCGTATGGTAGGTAAAAATATAAATACCAATCCCCAATGCTGGTACAGAGTCTCTTCCAGCCTTGAAAGAAGAGATTTCCCATTCAGATAAGGCCCAAAGAACACACACTCTTCTGCTTTTTCTATTTCCCTTCAGTACATTGGCAATTATGGGTCTCCACATCTTTCTGTGCTTTGTAGCTCTTAATATATTTGTATGTTTGTTTTCTCTCCCCAAACCAGGTTCTGACACACAAACTCGCTAAGCAGTCTATGTTATTTTCCTCTGGACGTCCTTGCTTTCAGTTCGTTCTGTGAGTATCAAATTTTCTAAGTCCACTTTCCTTATTACGTACCTAGAAATATCAACTGTCTCTTCCTGAGATGAATTACAATTATTCTGTTTTCATTTTCTCTAAAACTTTGTCTTTCCTCACATGTTCATTCAACGATATCCTCAGCCTCCTTGTATAGAACCACATTTCAATCGCCTCAAGTCTCTTGTTTGATTTTGGGATCTCCAGCTTCTAATTTGCATGTTGAACTTTTCTTTTTGCTGACAACTATGCATTCTCTCTTCTTGCAATGAATGTTTCACCCTGTCTTCTCGCTTTCCTTCACTGCATTCTACAGGAATTCTTGTAGCTTCCTTTCTGTGTATGCTATCAGCTTTGCATCATCTGCATAGCCACAATCTTCACAACGTAAGCTATCAATAATAAATTTTGGTAGGACATGGAATTCTCTGAGAATCGCCTAATTGTATAGGTTGAAAAAGTCTGCAATGTACCAAAGAGGGAAGCCTATCAGAACAAATGCCATGAAAATATTTATAGAAGATACACAGGGAAGCAACGGAAAGGCGATGGGAAAGTGATTATATCCGAAATATCAGATCAGGACTTACAACATTGCAGATTCTTTGGATTTCCCCAAGAATCTCTAAACACACCTCAGAAGCACCAAGTCAGATGTGACAACAATATTCAATATACGAACGATCGGCAGACTTATAAAAAAATGATTTTCTAGGTGTAGATTAGATGTGGAACAAGGCCGAATATATAGAGCACCCAGTGAGGATAGAATTACACAGTTATGATTGTTCTAGCGGGACCAGCTTGCTAACTATCCGATTACGTCGAGGAGCCCCGATTGCTAGGCTTATAAAGATGGAAAACAGATTCGTATGAGAGAAATTGTCTAGCACGATATATTGGACTAAATTTCTTAGCAACAATATTGTGACAAAAATAGTTACTTAGTAAATGATAACCAAAATAATTTTTAGCAGGTCGCTCTTTTTTTATTGATCACTGCATATATATATATATATATATATATATATATATATATATATATATATATGTGTGTGTGTGTGTGTGTCACGGTTTAAGAAAATAAAAAATAGTGATATCAATTCAAACACGTGTCCAGACTAAAAATAACGTTTATACCAATTAGAAATGATGTCGGATTAAAAATTAAATCTATTTAAAAATAACCGTGATTACGTTTCGAATATGATTCTTGGGTATAACGATAAGCCACATCCGGCAGCAAGGCTTCTGATCAGGATGTTGGAGGTTTTGGAGAGCGTGGAACCATCTTTTAATTGCTGTTGTTAGCAGGTCCAACCTGACCCGGGGTGGTAGCATTTGTTAGAATCCCAGCTATGGGAAAATAGGGAACCCCCAAACAAAAATAGTCTATTAAAGTATAAAAATACGTCTTTATAGTAAAAATACCAGCAATACATTTTTACATAAAAAATAACCAACAATACGTATTTATAATCAAATAACCATCAGACACATTTTGTAGTTGGAGACATACGACTGTTCCCATTATTTAGATTTTGGCATTAAATAAACCATAGAGGTTACTTCTACAAAAAACAACCAACCAACGTTTTAAGTACGAAAATAAAGCTAGTAGATATAGTTGGGAAAAAGTTCCAAAGTGAGATGTGCTTTTCTTAAGTAGGTAATTGAGCCTTGCTCTATCATGATGGTCTCTCGTGGCCAAATTTTTAACACAAATCTTTGAATATCGGACTCAATTCTCTGAAGGGGAGAAATGGGAATATAAGCCTGATTCATGTCGAGAGGCACATTTTTACTTTAGTGGCATTTCTCCATGTTGGCTGGCTGGGATAGATTTAACTGTTTCAAAAAAGACAAAAAATAAAAAAAAAATGTCAACTCAAACATGTGTGCCTTCTAAAAATAATGCTTTCAGTCATGTAGGATTAAAAAGATCCAATTAAATATTTTATATACATATATATATATATATATATATATATATATATATATATATATATATATATATATACACACATATATATATATATACACAGGACACAGACACACACACATATATATATATATATATATATATATATATATATATATATATATATACACACACACATATATATATATATATACACAGGACACAGACACACACACACACACACACACACATATATATATATATATATATATATATATATATACGTAACAGCAAATTTTTCCAAGTCGTGTAACAGCATAATTGGGCATCTCACAAATGTTTAATATCTAAAAAAAAAACCACTAAACTAATTAACTTTCTTTATTTTCATGTTTTCAGATAAGACGTTGAGCCATCTTGACACTATTTTCTGTAAGAGTCACTGAAAAACCTTATAGGTTATTCAGCTTATTCAGCTAGAAAAAAAAACAGGATAAAATCGTTTTGTGTCAGTCTATTATGTCTTCTCAAATTAAAGCTTCATCATAGAATGGGGTATGGAGGAAAAGAAACTTACTTTTTGTTATTTGATTTTCAGTGGTTAAGCAAACTTCACGTATATATATATATATATATATATATATATATATATATATATATATATATATATATATGTGTGTGTGTGCGCGCGCAATTTCCTCATATATTAACGATCCACTGAAATCGTAAGGCGCATTTGGCTTCTAAAAGCTAAACAAAAAATTTTATTTGAAACAAAGAAAAGTATACTGAACTGTCACGTAATACCAGTTCTCCTCTATTCCAGTGAATGCTGGACAATCTTCTCACGGTTGAAGAGATTTGAAGCAACACAAATCTGGTTCTAGAGAAGAATCCTGAGAATATAAAGGGCCGAACATGTGAACAACGATGAAATTTTAGAAAAAATGGAAACCAACAAGAGACACCTACTTCAGATCAGAAAGAGACAACTGAAAACTACAAGGCACATAATGGGGAAACAGTGTTTTGAAAAATTTGATACTCACAATACGGATTGAAGAAGAACAGAGGTTTAGGAGCGGTAACAAAAAGCTAAAATATATTAAGAGTAATAAAGAACAAGAAAATGTGAAGAACCATGTTCGCCAACTTCTTGAAGGACACATATAAGAAGTGTCACTGTTACTTGACTGTTCTTGTTTTGACTCTCCGTTAATTTTCATTTAACTATTAATTTTTTTTTTATGTGTATCGTGTCTCTTTAAGATATTGGCGAACATGGCTATCCACAACTTCCTCTCCTTTGTAGCTACATAATCATATTTTCGGCAGATTTATTCAGCTGGGTTTGTACCTTGCTTTCTCTCTCTTTCAGTATATTAAAAATAATAATTTCCGAAATAAAGAAAACAGGACTATTTAATCAACTATATATATTCACTTTCTTACTTGACCCCTGTGTTATTCCCTAAATTGGCAAATAACTACATGGGTAATTAACATATCTTAGCATTTGTCGACTGTGACGGAAAGAAAATGTAACAGTTTATTTTTTTACAGTAATTACTTGGGTAGATTATTATGGAAACTATGAAGCAATAATTATAGATATTAATACAGATATTAATAGACAGATGACATTTAGGAAATTGAAGATTTACATTTAATTAGTTTTGTGTGGATGCACTTAACTATCTCATACAAAAATCTCAAACATCTTGCCAAGCCTTCAGCTTATAAAAGATCATATGTAAAATTAGAAAGGTGTATACGATCTCATGCTGTCATCATTGATCATTACGTAGTTGGAAATGCAATACAACTCTCACTCTTTCTTTGATTTATGGATTTTAAACGGAGAACTGTGTTTCCATACAAAGGTTCACCGAATACAAGACTTGGGAGAATGTTAATTTAGAACCTTACTGAATGATATGTGTGATATTCCACATATCTCATACTCAGCAACTCGCTTGCGTCTTAGTAGCTTTATTGCCTTGTTTTGGGTGAAATAATTACAAAAATCATGAAGACACGGACCGAGGGAAACAGTGAACAGCCTATCTAATATCTTGTGTAAATGGATGACAGAACAGAGAATAGAAGATATAGTAAAATGGCAAACATTACTAAGAGCTACAAAGGACAGAAAGATGTGGAGAGTCACGTCCTGAAGATAAACGACTTGTAAAATAAAACACTGCTAAAACTTGACTACCGGTAAACGCAATGCCATTCTCTCTCCTTCTTTCCTTAATAGATTTTAAACATAGTTGAGCTATACTTAATACAGGTTTTATTAAAGTAACCTTAGTGAAGTTTCCTGCATTTATTCTATTCCTCTGAACAGAATTTTCTTATATAAACCAGAATAAACAAAATTGAATAAAAAAGATTGAATAAAAAAATTCCTCCGCCACGAAAGGGATGCCTGATATGGTCCCAGGTAAGCTATCGCAATTACACTACCTTTTTTAACTATTATATCACATAATCATGCGACTGAGTCCGAGATTTACTTGAACCGAGTCAGGTTGTGACACAATGTCGGTTTCTAACGTGGGGAAACGAGAGAAAACACTTGGGCCGCTGGTCTAAGCTAGTCTTAGCTGGTCATACCACCGCTACGTAACAGATGTCGCACAACAATGGAGGAACGCAAGGTAGGAAAGAAGGCCTCTAGCACGGAACAGATACTACATCCATCCAGTCGGGAAAAAAAACACTTCTCCTCCTCTGCCAATCCTCTCGGAAGATTCCGGAGAGAGAGCCTCAAAATGATTTTCTGAGCGTAGCTTAAATGTGGCACAAGGCCGAAAGTTTGGGGCACCCTGTGACGATCGAACTCACTATACAATCGTAACTGTTCTAGACTGCTAACTATCACACCTGGCCGAGGTGCCTAAAATAATTTTTTAAGCGCAACTTAGATGTGGCACAAGGCCAAAATCATGGGGTACCCAGTGAGGATTGAACTCATTACTCAGTTGTAATGGTTGTAGCGAGACATGTTTGCTAACCATTACACCATGTCAAAGTACCCTCATCCGGCTGAGTTCATTCTACAGGTCGTGGAATCTCCCTTTTGTATTTCTGTATCTAATGATTTGGTACTTAAGTTTAGTTCGACTTTGTCAAATTTTCCAATCTTTGAAGTGACGAAATATCCGTTATTAGAGTTGTTTTTTTTTTTATTATTATTAATTTGACTTTGTACCAAGGTGATATCAATTTAATGGCCTTGAAACGATGTTATTCGTGTGTTTGACGGGAAGCGAAACTTACTTGACTCGGTGAGTGAGCAATTTTGTTAATTTTGAAAACAATTTTAATCGTAAAAATTTTAGTTTATTCAAAATTTTGTATTTGTTCCTTTTATGTCGGATTATCTTAATTATTGAAAGAATTGTATTTATTTTCTTTATTTATGTTGCTGTAATAAACACTTGTTTATTAAAAAAAAATATTTACCGTGTTGAATTTATAAAAAGTGCTGTTGTAAAAATAGAACAAAAATTAACGAAGTTTATCTCGTATTTTTTCCGTAATCTTTATTTTCTTTTGGCAACAATTTTCTACGATTATATTTTATGCGCAAAAATGAATTTGATTATAACAAGATTCCGACGGCGCATATTTTATTACGAGAAAACGATATTGAGAAATCTTCTATATGAAAATAAGATACTTTCCAGTTGGACGTTTGTGCTAAATAATAGTAAAATGTTTCTCTCTTTACCCAATAGTAAAAATGTTTCTCTCTCTCTCTCTCTTTATTCAATAGTAAAAATGTTTCTCTCTCTCTCTCTCTTTATTCAATAGTAAAAATGTTTCTCTCTCTCTCTCTCTTTATTCAATAGTAAAAATGTTTCTCTCTCTCTCTTTATTCAATAGTAAAAATGTTTCTCTTTCTCTCTTTATTCAATAGTAAAAATGTTTCTCTCTCTCTCTTTACTCAATAGCAAAAATGTTTCTCTCTCTCTTTACTCAATAGTAAAAATGTTTCTCTCTCTCTCTCTTTACTCAATAGCAAAAATGTTTCTCTCTCTCTCTTTATTCAATAGTAAAAATGTTTCTCTCTCTCTCTTTACTCAATAGCAAAAATGTTTCTCTCTCTCTTTACTCAATAGCAAAAATGTTTCTCTCTCTCTCTTTACTCAATAGTAAAAATGTTTCTCTCTCTCTCTTTACTCAATAGTAAAAATGTTTCTCTCTCTCTCTTTACTCAATAGCAAAAATGTTTCTCTCTCTCTCTTTACTCAATAGCAAAAATGTTTCTCTCTCTCTCTTTACTCAATAGCAAAAATGTTTCTCTCTCTCTCTTTACTCAATAGCAAAAATGTTTCTCTCTCTCTCTTTACTCAATAGCAAAAATGTTTCTCTCTCTCTCTTTACTCAATAGCAAAAATGTTTCTCTCTCTCTCTTTACTCAATAGCAAAAATGTTTCTCTCTCTCTCTTTACTCAATAGTAAAAATGTTTCTCTCTTTATGGAGTTGACTATGACACGAAAATGTTTCGGCTAAAAGGAAAAAAAATGTGGAGACTTTTTGAAAGACCTAGATCGTAGTCATTCAAAAATTCCACTGAAAGTTAAGTGCTTTTTTTTTTTTTTTTTTTTTTTGTACATATTTTCAAATGAAATGCTTACATTAATTCTTTAAAATATATACGTGTTTCAAATAATTCCAATATGAAACGATAGAGGTAAATTGTATTGTCATGTATTTTTCCAAGAAGTATTGCTTGTTTGAATCGCCTTACACAACTAAATAACTATCACGGATTCGAAGTCACATGAATATTTTGTTCATAATTCATAAAATAAAAGCGGAAAGTATGTGAGAAATTGATGACGACTTGTATATAATATCGGATATTACCGAAATTGATTTCTCTGAATCTCTTTTTACTAAAGTTCTCTTACGCTTCGTTGATAGATATTTTTAAGACTTGAAATGAACACGGTTTATACAGGCACATTTCCTCTGCTTTCTCCTCACTAATAAATAATCGTAATTGATTCCGACCATTAGGAATAGGTGTTAATTAGCACATTATTGAATATTGCTCCCAAGCCCGTTAAGAATTTCCAATTTTAAGCTAGTAATAATTCGGGGCTATCCTACTTAGTTAAAAAGGAAAGCTGCGTGTTAGTTCTCTAAGGAAAACTTTGTCACACCTGAATATATTTTAATGGATCAGCTTTGATACGCTTGACTGAATAGATTCGTTGTCGATAGAACCTTTTGAAATTATGCCGCACCATACAGTTTTTATCGTGTATATTTCATGGCCGGTAATAGTCACAAAGTAGTCAAAATTTTAGCTAGAAAAACCTTATTTTGCGAGTGACATGATTAGAGTTAGCATGAACCCATGTAGTAAGTTTGTAAGCGGTGATGGTTACTTTCCATGGTAGGAAGCGTCAAAATAATTTTTCACTAAAAATTCAAGTATTGCTGATCCACAACGGCACTGGGATCAAAGATTTCCACTTGTCACGCTGTTTTTAGTATTACGGAATATTAGATTAATGCTAAAAAAAAAGCTCATTAAACCTTAAAAGAAAGACACAGAAACTGTATTAACATTATCTTGTTTCATATTTTTTTTCTCCTGTGACTTTTACCTGGATTCGTAAATTTAAAGCTAGGCTGAGGAACTTTTGAAACCGGAAGTAATGAAATAGAATTTGTGAATTCGAATCTCTGGACCTTAATTATTAACGAAATATATTTGCGTCAACTACAGACTTTTCGTGCGTCTCATGGCATTGAGCACAATTTAACATCGTCCTGAGTATGACGATAAACTACATCCGCGTCTTGGGTAAAACGATAAACTACGCCTCTGATCAGGTTTTGAGAAGCGTGGAACCACCCCTCAATTGCTGGTGTTTCCAGGTCCACGGTAACCCGGGATAGTAGCACCTGTTAGGGTCCAAACTATGGGCAAATAGTTAACCCCGAACTGGTATGAAAACACTATGAAAATGTAAAAATAGGTTTTATTACCAGCAATACATTTTAAGGGGAAAATATTACCAACAATACCTTTTTGTAAATAATTATTACCATCAATGCATCGTTACCGGCAATAAATGTTAGAATAAAATATTACCAGAAATAAAAATCTTGTCGGCATTAGATAACCCATAGAGGGTGATATGCCGTAAAACAAAACAAACCAAACATTTTCACTCTTTAAAAGAGAAACTCTTCACTATTACACGTTCTCCAACCCCTAAAATAATACAGCCAGATAAATTTATAAAATAAAAAGAAATTTCTTTTTAAATAAGTTTTTTTAAGTTTAACTTCATAAAATTAATATAAAGTAACAGTTGAACTCTTGCAATTATTAATAATTACATTTAATTTAAAAACTCTAGCAATGATTTTAAAAAGCTTCTGTAAATGTTTCTGCTGTCAAGTTTCTAAAAAAAAAAAAAAAAAAAGTCAGAAAGATGAAATGTATCATTTAAAATTAAAATACACAAATTATGAAACAAATATTAACAAAAAGGGGAAATCTAATCGTATTTGTTCTTTTATTTTAAATAAAAAAAACAACTGAAAACAAAAACATTGTGTGGTTGACATTGTCATGGGGGATGCGAAAGTGTGATAGCGCCGAAAACCTCTGTCGTTTTTCTTTGTTATTCAACTGTTTGTCATATCAATATATAACCAATGAGAACTTTTGAATTATAGGTTCTTTTTGCTTACACTTGACAAAGATTTTGACGTTGACTCGTATCTTTCCTATTACGATCCTGAAACTCTTATTGACCATTCATTTTCTTTAGTTTTGTTCTCTCGTTTTTGCGTTTCATCTGCCACTGAATTGAAATATAACCAAGGAATTGAACCTTACATACCTTAATGCGGTTTGTATTGCCTACTTTAATATTTGACCACAAATAATTCGATTTTTATTTTCTGGCTCTTCATTGTAAAGTTTGTCCTGGGTAAACTATAAACTACATTCGGCAGTAAGGTCTCTGGTCGAGAGGTTTTTAGGGGCATGTAACAACCACTTAACTGTTGTTCCCAGGTCCACCTTGACCCGTAGTGGTAGGACCTTTTAGGGTCCTAGCTATGGTCAAATATGGAACCCCTAAACTAGGGATCAAATCATGAAGTTATAAAAATACGTTACAAAGAAATCCCAGCAATACATTTTCACAGTAAAAGAATAAAAAATTACATTATTGGAAAAAAAAAAATACAAAAGCTGACAAGAAAATAAAATTTTGGCGTTAAATGACTCATAAGGAGTTAAACAACGAAGCCATCAATCTAAAATAAACAAACTGATACTTTCTAGATTAAAAATTATTAAATTACTTGTTTAAATATCAATTTTCCTTAATGATGCAAATATTTTTCTCAGAAAGTAAATGACGCTGAACAGGAAAAATTTGTAGCATGGTCAGTGCAAATTTAAAAAAGATCTGTATTTTTATTGACGTGAATTTTAATGTTATATCTCTGTGAGATCATGTCTCTAAACTTTTTTTGTAATTTGCTAATATTTTGGGGGAAATATAGTTGAGAAGTTTCCAGGTTAAATTCCTTCAGATTTGGTATTCAGAATAGTCGTAATAGTCGTTCTAGTTTAACTGTTGGAGATTCCTGTGAGGAGAGAAGATTCTTTAAGAATATTTCGGTGGAAGTGGAAACAAAAGACTAGGCGGAGATTTAATCACGGCGTCCCGATTCCATTTTCAGCGCCGTTAACCATTATGTCATCGGCATATCCTCTACCCGTGTATCGAGTTGAAATGCTTTTGCTGCCGAAATCCCAACGTTCGTTTGTTCTTTCCTAAGACTTCCCTGTCTTCTTGTATACGTAATTATTAGATTCATATTTTCAGATAAAATGATTAACAGATTTTACTCTTATCATCCAACAAAAGCTTCAGGCATTTTTTCCTTACAAAAATTCATACATAGTATTCTCCAGACAATTTTTTTTATGGGCCCTTAAATTCCGCCACTTAATCTAATCCATTATAAAATAACGATTACTGTTCTGATATAATTAATTTTTAAAAATATTTATTTTGAACGTGTTCAACTGCTGACCGGAGACTAAGTGAAACAAATCCTTCTGAAAATAACTTTCCTTTAGAAAAGATCCCATGGGGAAGAACATCCTATCCATCGCAATAATCCTTAGCTTTGTCGAATTTTCCGACAGTTTTGAGGCAGCAAAATCTCCGTTAGTCTTATTTGCTCAGCAAAGTTATTTCAGTTTCAATGCGTCATTCAAGCGATACACTTGCATCGGATAATATTCGTCCAGGTTCCTGTAATTTCTAATAAACTATTCCCTTTCAATTTTCTTGCGCAGAATCTGTTTACCTTGGATTCTGTTTACCTTGATATGCTGAAGGTGGTCTTCTGTGTAGCTACAACTTTATTAATTTTCGGTCCACATTAATCTATTTTTAATCATTAGGGTAACTATTGTAAAACTTGCTTTCGACTATATTATTACAAAAGACTGCTTTCAGACTCAGAAGGAAAGTGTGTCGGCCGAACTCTGGATCATCGAGTTAATGTGTACAATCTTTTCCTTAGCTGCGTAGCATGTTCTTCACGGGGGCTACATACAGGTTTGTATTCAGTTTGTCGTCTTCTAGGCCGGTTGCCACGCAAGGATATAGAACCCAGTCTCTTACTATTTACCCATAGCTGGGGAGATAAATGGTGGATTCTTTAGCCTTGGCTGTCAACCGGTATAGGAGAAAAACCATTGAATTCAAAACTGCATTTAGCCCTGGCGAAGCCCAAGTTATGCAGCTAAGGTATTAGCGCGTAAGTGAATGTAATGAACTATACTAGAATATTCTACCGCGCTTTCCAAGGAAGGAAAAAACTGACGGATGTTATTTTACCTAAGTTATGGTAAAGTTCTTTTTTTCCGTTTTCTGAATTATTCGTAAGTTATAGAAACGATTTCTTCGACTTAATATATTCATGAGCAATTAGATAAATGAACCTAAGACACTTCGAAGATTACACTGTTTTATATGATAGTACTGTGATCCCTCTCCAGTACTTGTTCCTACGTCAGTCTTTATTCAAATAAGCTTTCTTAAAATAAACTTCGCATAAATGAAATTGTACAATTATGCTTTAAATCTGACCACCAAATTTTCTTAATACACCTTACTGTTTTGATTCTATTTATTCTCACATCGTAATCCGTGTCCTTCTGATGTCAGATTGAACTAACATGTTTTTATATACTGCCGCCATTTTTGTTCAAGTCGGTATTTTCTTGATTTCAAACGAAATCTAGGAAATTTTCCAACGTATTTCAGCGTAATTTTCACTTCTCAAAATTGCTTTATAATTATAGTTTAGATTTGTTTAAAAAAATAAATAAAAAAAGTTAACTGACGCAAGGAAAATATGACTTGAGTATTATGAGGGTCGGGAAAATGATAAATACAAAAGTTTGATTCGCCAGCCTAAGATTACGACATGGATAGTTAAGTATCACTTGATGCAAGAAAATAATTGAAATCGATTCGGGCCAGCCGAAAAGGAAGGAAGGATAAAGCAGATGGCTATGAAACGCAAGTGGGATTTTGCTTTCCGACTAAAAGCTATGAACAGGCATAAAATATTATTTCTGATTTATTTTCACGTCTGATAAACTCTAGTAAATCTTAACATCATCTCTTCAGAATCATACGTATGTAGTATATAATTTTACGCTGTCTGCATATATAGATGAATGATGGTCAGTTAGGAGCAGCGCCCTGGTTATATTGAAGATAATCTTCATTAATAAATCAAATGGTACGTATATAGACGAATAAGAAACTGTTTTACTATAAATAGCTATCTTCCAGAATCATTGTTGGCTTCAACAACAATCTGTGATTGAAATTGTTTGGTTAGTTTTCGGTTTAACTGTTTGTGAGGGGAGAGGCTCGAAATTTCGGGCAGAAAAAGTACAGATTTGCTAAAATGATTTTTCGAGCATGAGGTTAACATTAACAAATAATATCAAGAAATTCGAAGGCAGGAGTTGAGTATGGCTCTCTGTCTCTATCCCCCTTTCCCCCCCTCTCTATCCCCCTTTCCCCCCTCTCTATCCCCCTTTCCCCCCTCTCTATCCCCCTTTCCCCCCTCTCTATCCCCCTTTCCCCCCTCTCTATCCCCCTTTCCCCCCTCTCTATACCCCTTTTCCCCCCTCTCTATACCCCTTTTCCCCCCTCTCTATCCCCTCCCCCTGTCTCCCTTTATCCCTCTCTGTCTGTACTCTGTCTGTATCTCCTTCCCCCAGATTGTAAGAGTAATTCTTTATGCGAGTGAATATTGCATTAACAATTTTTCAGGACGTTTTTCAGATAAAAATTTACTATTTAACCCATAGGAAAGGGAGTTGGATTCATCCTTTCGCAAGAGTATTTGCACATAGTTGAATGCAACGGCTAACACGCGACACGCAATTTTTAAACGATTTAAACCATAAGTCTTGGAAAATGACTAGTGGTGGTAGTCGAAGGTACTCAGATATCAGAAGTAATAAAAATTTTGGATTAAAAAAATTAATTCTTTAGAAATTGCTTTGTTTACGTTTTGCATACGAAACTGAGCAGATATGTTCACGCGAAGAGAATGTACTTTGTTCAGTCAAAATAGAGCCTTGCTTGCTTGTGACACTAAAAAGTAATTCCCTATTTTATGTATGAAGCACTCTTCCGTCTTGCAAAAATTATAGTTAGACTGGAGAGTCAATAATAAATACACTGAGGAATATGAGGGTTACAACTCTATACGTTGTTGATGAACATACAAAATAATGGTAGCACTAAGAATTAAAAAAAGCCAACAATCAATAACATTAACTATGAACACGGCCACAATGTGCTGACCGTGTCAGGAAAGTAAATTATTTCTGTAGTTTCAGATACATAAGAAAATATTTACTTAATAAAAAATCGCCTTTGATAATGGCTAAAGGAATAGCCGAAAGCGCTCGGATATGCAGAACTTTCGGTCGTTTTTTGTTTTTGTTTTTTTTTTTTTTACACACTTTGTCTACAACCGAAGACAGTTATACAAACACAAGAAAAATTAAATAAAGGTTAATCTCAGTGCCTTATATAATAATGCTTGTCGGTAATATCTATTTTTATAACCACAAGAATAAAAAAAAAACTTTCGTAATACCTTTATTCTAATTTTATGCTGAGAATATAAATACAGCAAGATGAAAAAAAAATCTTAGTCAATATTTAATGGAAAAGATCCCTTGAAAGCGTTTTTTTTCCTGATATTGAAAGATATTTGTGCAAATATAATTATTTATTCGAAAATAACATAAAAATGTTATAAAATCACTACAAAAATAGCCATTTTGTTTCAACACTTCTGGTGCCTTATCAAGTGATGGTGTTAAGACAACAGAAATTTTGAAACAAAATGGCTATTTTTGTAGTGATTTTATAACATTTTGTTATAATTTTCGAATAAATAATTATATTTGCTCTACTCTGAATTGAGCACTCTTTCAAGAATATTATTTGTTAGTTATCGGAATTTATTCCGTATACACCAATCTTATACTTGGGTGTATATATATATATATATATATATATATATATATAACGAAATACATTAACTGAGGCAAACCTCGTGCTTTCATGATATTGGCTGTTCTCAAAACCAAGATTGAGAATACAGTAAGATTATGACGCCCGCTTTTATCACTGTGTTAATTACTCAATAGCCTCTGTACAGAGGAAGTTTTTCTTACGCTAGCTGAATGTTCATGTATGATTTCTTCTGCTTATGTTATTACTGAAGAGCTAAACCATAACCTGTTAAGGAATAGGAAAGATAAGAATAGAAAAAATAAGGAAAGGTTTTTAGCAGAAATGTTGCCGATGTTTTAATAATGGATTGAAAGCCGACTCGTAATCTCCAGTAAGCAATATCCTGCTATAAATATTTGATGTTCTACATGACCCTGAGCTCAAACGGAACAACAGCCACATTGAGGTTCCAATACTGATGAGATGTTGGAATTTGCCTATAAAATCTTTCTAGGATTAGCATTTCAAACTGCATTTACTTAAAAAGATCACATTAAGGTGAATGGTCTTCGTTAAGCATGATTCGATGTCTCTTAGAGTGTATCCCGATTTGCAGCTTCATTTGGAGAAGTTCTATGCAGCAATAGCAGAAGTTTTCAGGCTTATATAGAATTTCCATTACCGAGGAAGAGACCAAAATGCATCCACATTTGTAGAAAAGCAAAAATATTTATATTAGCTATAAGTATTCACCTCACAATGATGCCGATTGCATTCATTATTGAATAAATGTATTTTCTTTTTTCACCCCCCCCCGCCAAATATCACCAAAATGAAATACGAAGAGAGATGAATAATCGGAAATTACGAAGATAAATCTGACGTCGTCGAGATGAACAGACTAAAATAGATAAACGAATTCAAGTTAGGTTTGCACTAATGCCTTCCATGTAAATTTACTTTTGGGGGCGCTCTGTCGCAATGTCGGTCATAATTGCAAATTCTTTGTCGTTGATGTGCAAAGATAGTTTCGAGTAAGCATATGTGCAATTGACACCTCATTATCTTACCTATGCCATGGGATCGAGATAACTACTTGATCAAATGTCACTCCACTGTGTGCGTGCAAAATTGTCTAGTGTAGTAATTATGCGTATGTATGATATCTATGTAGGCAGAAAGAATTCATTCAAAAGAGTTTTTACTTTCAACTAACAGTTTTATTTTGTTGATTAGATTTTTTTTCCATTTTTGAATGAAATGTTGCACTTAGAAATACAAATTCAGTATTGTAGATTGTAACAAGTTGATTTTGTTCAGTTCATTTCACCCCCACCCTCCAATCGTAATTTTCACTGTCGAATGCCGTACTAAACTCGATAATCTGGACTGAGTATCTACTGACGAAATCCGTGATGTTTCATGAGGGGTATTATACTTGGTAAAGTGGTTGGCTCATGACGATATTGGGATTAAAATGACATTTCAGGCGCTTTTGAAAGTTAACGTGTAACCACATATTTGTTATGCATAGTATGCTCCCTCTTATTTGGTGGAAGAAACTAATGTAAATCTCAAACTAATTTGCGCGGTATTTTTTTCGCCCGACATTGAGAAGTCTTTCCTTGGTGGATAAAAATATACCGCCATGCACGAATTTGTTGAACATGCGGAATAACTATTTAGATCGTTGGAATTGTCGTACTCATCTTAATTGCCATATTCACGACGTTTCGGCCGTTTTACGCTCCGACCATCATCAGATGATATACGTTGGAATTTAGAACCAAACCCTTTTTAGTCCACGGGAACAAACTGTTCAAAATTCTATGTTATGCCTTTTTGTGATATCTCTGTATCAGTTAATTCCCTATTGTAATTCAGATCTTCAACGTTTTGTTCTCTTTCGATCAAGTCACGTTTTGGATTACTCAACCATCCACTGGGGACATGAGTGAATTTTTGGGATTCATAAACCTCATGTCTTTGAACATTTTTTTTACCAGATCTCGTATTACATTTTTTGTTTTCGCTAGCTTTGTATATGCACAATAACATCCATTATTGTTTCATACGAAGATATACAACCGCTCTCTATATCAATGGATGAAGATTTTCAAAACTAGTTTCAAAACATTGATCGTATGTCATACTAATGTCTCTATTATATTACCTTTCTTAAAATGTTTTCAATTCTGTTTAAAAAAATTATCGGTAAAATGTTCATGCGTTCATGCGTTTTGTAATTCCACAGTCGGCTCGAGCAATAGAGCTAAGTGGATTCTTTCAGCCACTCCCCGAATGATTTTATTCTGCCCAATTACGGAACTATATCAATGTTAGTTGTATTTAAGAGGAAGATTAACACAAACATTTCCAATTTCTAATTAAGAGTTTGGGTTGAGAAAAAAATAAGAGCCCCAAAAAGATGTTAAATATTACATTGAATGAATTTAAATCTACTTTTTAGAATAATTTTCCTTGTCCAAAAATGGATTTGAGCACCTCCACAAAACCTAGCAATATATCTAAACTATTTGGTTGGTGCAAAAATAATTTCGTTTTCTAACATATGTTACTATGTGAGAAAACGAAATTATTTTTGCACCAACCTAATATAATTTCCTACATAAATGCAATCTAATTTTTAGCGAAAACTGATATTTAGTGCCGAATTCATAAGAAAAACCCAGTTGGCAAATTCTTAGTGAAGAAAACTCCAGTCTTTTATCCGAAAAGTGGACAAAATTCCAATTATGATTAAGATTAGGTGTAAAGGTCATTCGCCTCTTGTGCTATATTATGATAACATGCATATATTTGTGAGTATTCAAAATTAAGAATACGTGAATGGAGTGAGCGTGAAATATATATATATATATATATATATATATATATATATATATATATATATATATATATATAAGGTTGGTGCAAAAATTATGACGTAATAATGTCGTTTTTTGACGTTAAAAATACTTCAAAAAACGACAATTACGTCATTATTTTTGTACCAACCTAGTACATACATACATTGCATATTGCCTATTATACGTAAAATTGTATATATTCTCTCAATATGACATTTAAAACTTGAATTAAGATCCTCACCTTTTCAATGTGTTATATATATATATATATATATATATATATATATATATATGAGAGTCACGGTGGATAGTGACTCGGATTGAAGAACTAGAGAGCAGAGTTCGGATTCCAGTCAAATCAATTACATTCACTTACGTACCTGAAAAAGGCATTAATCCTCTTGTTCTCCCTCCAGCTATGGGTAAATAGCAGGACAGACTGGATTCTAAAGCCTTGGATATCAACTGTTCTAGGAGAAGGTCAACTCTGATATCAAAACCTTGTGGCACTCGGTACGCCAGGTCTCTGTAGTCGACCCTTCAGAAAGTGTAGTTGGTTCTGCACAAAACCTTCACTACCATAATCAAATCATATATGCTGGTGTCTGGGCTGTCGGTTCCTAAGAACTGAGCTGTTTGACCCTCATACGTCAAATACGACGGGAGAATCTACCACTATAATATGATACTGTGATTTTGTCCACCTTTGCGATAAGAGGCTGGAAGTTTTTGTTACCTTTCAGTGTTAGTACATCTGTTGCCGAAAAATGTTAATCAATAAAGAATCAATATGAAAAGAAATTGAGGACGTTTGAAATATTTTCTCCAGAATAAGTTCCTTGTATGTAAATTTAGATTATTTAATATTTTGGAACTTCATTTAAAGCGTAGAAACAATTTTATCACGGGTATATTTTGTTCGCGTTTAAAAGTTGTTGGGAAGTCGCAGGTGAAATATGACAAAATGTCGGGTATATTTGACTAAAAAAAATAACCTTGGTATAGGTTATTTTTTATTTTATTTATTTTTTTTTTTTAGAGTTAACTGTCGTATATGACCTACATTTCAGCAAGATTCCAATCGGCATCCTCGCAAAATAGAATTTTTAAAAAAAGGATTCAGAACTGATCTAAAGATAAATGGTTAAACATGTGAGAGGTTTTATTTGCGCAATAAAAATTGAAAAATTCTGTTTCCGATAAAGTTAGATTCAAATATTTAATATTTAAACTCTCCCCTCATATAACACATATTTCTTGAGAATTGTTCCAAACATTCCAAATTTCCGCTTGCAAGCCCACTGTGTAATCATAATTTTTGATTATAACATAATTTCCTTTGGCATTTCAGTTACCTGGCTAATGAAAAAACAAAATAATCTCGACGATATAGCGTACAGCTTTAGTAAGTAGGCGTTTACGAAGTGGAAATTGCAATCACAACCGTTCTGGAATTGAGTAGTCCCTCTCCTAGATTGTTTTCAAGCGAAAGCTGGAGGACACAGTCTGCTCTGCTATTGATCCTGTCTTAATGGAAAGAAAATAAGTATTTGTGCGAATGCGAGTTTGCCGGATTCGGTTGGAATTTGAACACTGCCTGCTAATCTGATATAACGCGCAGATGACCACGATACGAATCCAATAAAATTTAGTATTCTCTATATTGTTATTAATCTTGCACGTCTCTCCCTAAATACAGTAATTATCTAAAAATTAAGTCAATTATGTAGTCAATGCAATAATATTTAAATCATTTATTCATATATATATATATATATATATATATATATATATATATATATATATATATAAGAAAAACAGACCAATTTAAGGTACCATTATAATAATTTATTTCACCAGAGCCCTTTTAAAGGACATCGGATCATCAGATAGCACTTCCAAAAATTAAATGAAAATTGATGGGCAGTGTAAGTTTTTGTAATTTAACAGTGTAAAAGGGGTAGTTAAAGAGGCATGGTAGAGTATAGGGAGTGATTAATTTCATATCTCTCTCAAGCATACTTTGTATTGGGGGAGGAGGAGTGTCCAGACCTTGACCTATTTAGACGGTTAACTGAACGGAAGTGATATATTGAAATGGGAGGGGAGAAGGGAGAAAAGAAAGAGGGAGAGGGAAGTAAAGAGAGAGAGGCTATAATTGGGTTTCAGCAATTTATGTAAAAAATAGATTTTAATGCTTGATAGTAATTTAGATGTCTAAAAAAAAAAACCCGAATAAATTGATGTTTGCTATCAATTTAAATATTTAATTTTTTTAAAAGAAAGAGTTTAGGGATTTAATATAAGTTAAATACTATATTTATTAACACATTTATAGAGAACATATTAAAAAAATATTTTAAATTATAACAGTTTGTTTACCCGACCAATCGTACTTTTTAATATTGTAAAAAATAGTTACGGTAACATCTTTATCAGTTTGAATCTAATTTATGAATGCAATTTGCAATATTTTATGATATATATATATTATGATATATATATATATATATTATTATATATATATATATATTTTATTATATATATATTATTATATATATATATTATTATATATATATATTATTATATATATATATTATTATATATATTATTATATATATATATAGATATATATATATTATTATATATATATATATAGATATATATATATTAAGCGAATGCTTCAAAACATTCATTCAATGTGTAAGTGACACAGTAAATTATGCTGGTACCGGAGGAGAATTAAAACAAATCATCGCGTTTGTGTTTTCGTAATGAGAGTATTTTAATCCAATAAACTTGGGCATTTTTTTTTTTTTTTACTTATTTCTTACGTTGTGCATTGATATTGTCAATATTATTTCCGGGTCATCCTATTTTCTACACCGAAATTTAAATCCAAAGCCGAAAACTAGCAGCATACAGAAGTTATTACGATAAACGTTATTTCAATTAATAGAAATGTTTGAGAAAAAACATCTGTTTATTTACAAAACAGTGAAACTGACGTCTACCGGTCAAGAACATCGGAAGTCTACAAGAAAATTTTCATCTCTGCAGTGATCGAAACTGCATTACTTTTTTCCTCCTGAAAAAAATATTTTAGCTAAGTGTTCCATTACAGCTACGGTGGTTATTACTGCAAGCCAAGACACAAGTGAGTCGGTTAAGTGTCATACGCGATACACGCATGGGTGATCATCTGTCTTAGGATTCATAAATGATAGGCAGATTTTCCAGCAGTAGTTTGCCGTTTCTTCCAGCGGCAGACTGATCATAAACCATGGCTATAGGACCCAATCTGTCCTGCTATTTAACCCATAACTTGGAGAGAAGAGATGGATTAATAACTTTCACAAGAGTATTTGCGCGTAAGTGAATGTAGCGAACCCGACCGGAATTCGAACTCTACTCTACAATTTCACATTCCGAGCCGTTATCCACGATAGAACAATGTACATCAAAAAGATTTGATTACTCTTTTTACTTCTAGCGTTGGGACTTACCGATGTCAACATATTTCGAACCTTGAAATGCCAACATAGTAATTCAAGTTCATTTTCTTTCAATAACGTTTACAGTAAATAGGAAACAATCCTATCATTGTTTTTATATTACTGGCCTTAATATCTGAAGGCTGATAATAGAAGTAATTTTGTTATGAAATCCTGTGCGTCAAAGGTACGCACCAAAGACTTCCTATCACCGTTACTTGCACGTACGTGTTAAATGTAACTGACAAACGCCGGAGTGTACACAGTGCAAATATTTGATAATCTCTGGCAATCATAAAAAAACCTGCTGAAATAGATTTTTAGTTAGCAGGAACTGAAGGAATTCTTAATCGCAAAATATTTTAATCAAGAATATAAATATGTCATACAAATTAGTAGATTGAAAAGAAAAAACAGCCTTCTCCAATCACGGAAACAACAATATTGTAGTTTTGATTGATTAAATTTTAATCAAGAGCACAAATTTAGATTATTGAAGCGTTCCAAAAAATAGCTACTTTTGTTTTCAAGAATCCAAATGTTTTACATGTACTTTCTGTAAAGCATAATTAAAACAAAAAGTATGCAATGCGTTTAGCAATTCTCTGCGTGTCTGACGTAAACGTTGGATTTTTGTTCCTTTCAACATAAGGCAGTAAGTGCAAATGTTTAAGGGCTTCATCTTCGTTATGTCATTATTTTCATTAGGAAAAACGTGGCTTACAATTGGATTCTGGGTAAAATGATTTCCTTTTACGAATTAGATAAAAGAAAGCTAGTTAGCCTTCAGCTACAAACGATTTTAATTTTCCAGTACATCATCAATCACCGGCAAAACAAAACTAACAAGTTTTGCCGAGTTAAGAGATTACAAAATTCTTAGTGGGTACAGAAAACGCGTGTTAAAGTCTCCATTTAAAGTTCAATTACTTATGATATATGTAACCATTCAGCATTTCATGTAATAGGGTTCGATTAACGTGACATGGATCTCAAATGCTAACACTGATCAGATATTAGCCAGCCACTTCAGAATCAGATGTTGGACGTATGGCGCTAGTTGATAAATTCCAGCCATCAAGCCTTCGTATGAGAATCTGATAGAATGGTGCCTGATACGGAAAAGTCCTCCCAAGCAGAGGTGTCAAAGAATTCCTACACGCGGTAAATACTGATTGTAATGACAGGAAAAGATGCTTGTGGAAATTTTACAGACACCAAAAAGTGAATCTGAGAATATATACTTCGCGGATTATACGTTTCAGCGGTAGGGACAGTAGTATTTTAGAAAACAAATCTCGTTCAGATGTAGATGATCACATGTAGGGTTTTGGTGGTCGCTAAAAAAAAAAAAAAATTATAGCCATTAATAGTAACTGAAACAAAAATAGGCTTTTTTTATACTGAAAAACTGTTCTCACCATTTGTGTTATTGTGCTCCCGCGTATTTCTTTACTTTCCGTGACAATAGATTGGGGTCACTTCCAGAGCGCACTTCATATATAGAAAAATGAGATAAAATGCTGAAACAGAAATTTCCATTTAAAACGTCATAATACTAATAATCTAAACATGTTATATATAGGTATATAGATATATAGATATATAGGTATATGGTGTAACGGCAAAATTATCCATTTGTTAGTTGAAGTTTTTAACTTTTGTGTCTTAAATATGGTTAAAGATATCTTTCTGGAACTCTCAGAGTTTTTTATAAGACTATTTGAATCCGCTTTTATAATAAGAATGTATAATTCCTTCCCATTCTTAACAGAAGAATCTTGATGAGATCGATCAGAAACGAAAATGATATGTTCATAATTAATCAATCATACCTAATTATTTGAATCTCATAAATGATTGAATTTCCAAATTTTACAAGATGATCTCGCCTTCTCTAAACTAACTTTCTGTTCTGGAGTAACAAGATCCTTCAAAGGTTTCACGTGCGTATTCATTTTCGAGTCTTTGTTTTTTCACTCCTCTTTAGACTGCCATATCTGAAACTCCTCTTACGTGCCAAACGTCTTATGGATTGAGTTGGATTGCATCAGTATCGACCAGAATTTCAACGTAATGTTAAGTTTGCCTAAGAATTATGCAAAGTCCATTCATCCACATCAATTTCCGTTTTCTTTCTAAATACTTCGGTGATTTTTAGCAAGCTTTTGTGGAACTCTCCAAATGTAGAAAGTACTGTTCGCACAGGGTTCCCCTACTATTATTTGTTTCGAGACAGTTTTGATAAAAAAAAATATTTCCCACAATTCCGTACTATAATGGTGAAAAATAGATATATTACACAGAAAATATTGGTTTTAAATCTCCTTCCCTGTGAAAGCATTTAATTCCGTGATCCATGTTCATATGAAATCCTGACACTGTTCCAAGAAAAACTTTGCATCAGTTGATGCAACTGTCATACTAGAAGTTATTGGTCCTCACTCGTACATTTCTTAGAGTTTGTCCCAACTGTTATAACACAAGTGTATGTATGCACTCACACACACACACACACACACACACACACACACACACATATATATATATATATATATATATATATATATGTGTGTGTGTGTGTGTGTGCTCACGCAATCTTCAGACGACTTGAACGTAAATGAAAAAAAATAAAAAACGAACTTTATGTAACCCTTGGCCATAAATCACCCTAATGCATTAGAGGAAGAAATTAAAAACAAAATATCGGTGGATAGCTTCACGGTCCGTGGTGGTGCGGGGTAGAAAAAAAATTGTGCGTGGGTTAAGCTAGTAATTTTTGTGAAACTCTGGTTAAGAATAGGATCATCCATTCATCGGATTTAACGTTGTGTTTTTTGCTCTCTCTGAGCAATCTAGACTTCGAGCACTTTACTGAGTAAATAGGTTTGCCTTTAGGATATCTTTTTATTATCGTATTTTTTCGAGATTGTCTTTACTATACACACACACACACACACACACAATAGATGCAATAGATGGATACTGAATGAGCTGTGGGGTAAGTAGTGATTCTGAGTATATGGAGGATAGGTAACAATTGACTCTACTTGAAGAGGTTAAGAGTGTAGCGTTCCGAGAGTCATCCAGGCGGGAGTCGGTTCCACAAAGCAGCGGTTATATATACACCAAAAAAACAATCAAACAGAAGGTCTGACAGGTGACAAAAAAAAAAAAAAAAAAACATTCCCAAGACATTATAGAAGAACGGGAGAAAATAATCAGAGAAAAGAAAGACAGATACCTACCTAAGCATTAATAAGTAGTGCCAAGGTTATTAGGACAGTTACAAAAATATTTTGGACTGGTACTTTCGTTTCACATTCTCACAATGATCAAGCGATCAGAATATATAATGTACACACACACACACACACATATATATATATATAAGTGAACATAGAACTCAACATTTAGAAGCGACAGTCTCTTTCATGATAGATGCAATCGTCAAGCCACCACTTTTATGGTTGCATACGCTCTACCTCTGATATTGAGCACTTTATCCCATAAATATAGCACATCTTAAGACTATATTTCTATAATTATATATATATATATATATATATATATATATATATTACTCTCTCTCAGCTTACTCTCCTGGAAATGTTTTGAGCTAACAGTTTAGCTTTCTGTGTACCATATACAAAATTGCAGCCTCCAGTTAAACCGTGGTACTCGAATCTTATCAATACTTCAATAAATATAATTATTGATTTGACAGCGCCACCAGTCGCCGTGACAACTTAATGCTACGGGGAGGGGCAGTCTCAATAGAAATCGCATTCTCTGTTCCAATCCATCACATTCGATTGTGTCAACTTCGACTGTTCGTGAGAAAGCCCAATACAGACTTCGAAAGTTTGTCAAAAATCGATTATGTATCGATTTCTTAAACAACCTAAACATGAACATGTTCTTTCATAGATCTCTCTCTCTCTCTCTCTCGTTTTTATTTAATGACGGGGATTAATTTATGAGCATAACTTAAAGTTTGTGGTCGAATCATTCAATTTGAAATTCGTACAGACCCTCCCTGAATTTCAAATATTAAGTCACTAATGAAACAGATTTACAAATTTAATGACTTTCACACAGACTAAAAACATTTTGAATAATAAACGTATACATAAATTTTCAAAAATGAAAATTTTGATTTTAATCGTATTATAAGATTGCAAAAGTGTCATCATTCCTGACTGTAGATTCGATTGGGTGACATCCGCTCAAGGTTATCCAATCGAAAGGCATAACTCCATGGATAAATAAAAGGACAATTACTTGAATATCTTGAAATATTGTTCTTTGAGAGCGGCAAATGAAATTATAAACGTTGTCTTTAAACTTGGTTAATTTAGTAACTTCAGTTTAGCATTGCCATCGTTGTTTCTTTTTCGTTTTATGCTTTCATTCCCTTAACAATAAACACCCCTTTTTTTCACACAAGAAGGAAATGCTCTTTTCACATAGTCTATCCACAGAGGTTTTTTATTAGGTTGGTGCAAAAATAAGTTCGTTTTCTAACATATGTTACTATGTGAGAAAACGAAATTATTTTTGCACCAACCTAATATATTTTTTTTTTGTTGGAGGAGGAGGAGAGAAAAATGTTTTTAGAAAAATAAGTTTCTCTGGATTAATTGTTGTAATGATTTTCTTTCGAAACGAAAACAATGAAAATGATCCTTTCGTTATTAGTATCGTTAAAAATATACTTTGAGAAAAAGATTCCCATCATTGTTAGTAATATAAGCCAAAATTTTTGTTACATATGCATGGGTTTCATGCCCCACCTCTGAATCTGATACGGGGTCCCCTACTCTACTAATCTCAATTTTCCTAAGGTAGTATTTATATAAAATGCAGATTTTATTGTATTATGTACAGTAATAGCTCATATGCAATATAGGTGGACAATACAACTAGAAAAATTGAAAATAAATACAATGTATCTAAGTAACTGTCTATATTTCTGAGATGAGGTATTATGTACACTATTTACATTATTCCGATTATCGTCCTCATCTTTGTCGCCATATTCAATACAACGTTTCGGCCGTGGTACGCCCCGGCCTTCTTCAGGTGGTTGGAATGTCGAACTGAACTCTTTATTTCGCTCACTGAGGCAGACTGTTCGAGTTTCACGTGCCATGTCTAATGGATGTCAGTCATCAGTTACCTCCTGTTAATTTCCCTCTCCAAGTTGTCCACCGCCTTAACCGGGTATTGAACTCACACTCTTTGGGTCCTGTCACTGGATCTAACTAACACCTTTATCCACTGTGCCAAATAAAGGGCTCAGTTTGACATTCCAATCACCTGAAGAAGGCCGAAGCGTACAACGGCCGAGACGTTGTAATGAATATGGCGACAAAGATGAAGACAGTAGTTAGAATAGTGTATTTATGCAGTAATTTTTAACATCAACTTGAGATTTTCCTTATGTTGAAGAATTTAACACGTTCAACATTATGGATAAACAATAGTGAATTTTATATATTTTTTTTTGTTTTTCTTTTAAACTTAGCATGAACAACACAATGGATTTGGAAGGAAAAAAAAACGACCTCCAGTATGACGTCAAAATCCAATTTCTTTTCTTCCTTTAATATTCAGTTGTACTTTGTTTAATTTGTAAATATATAAATATACGTAGAACAAAAAGCAAATGTTAATAGAATGACTTGTTACAAAGCACTGCCCAGGGACAACAATCGTGCTTTGTCCCTCCCGTTTTTGTGTAGAAAGAGCCAGACCTGTAAACTCGTGTATAAGCCGACTTCATTATAATACGAACCTTGATTTTTTTTTTTTTTTTTTTACGTCAATTTTAACATCGCCAGAGAAAAATATCTGCGACCTCCTTTTTTTTTCTATTTTTTTTTTTTTTTTTTCATAAAACAATAACAAAGGCTCGCACTCTACTCGAGTATATACGGTGTATATACGGTATATGTATTCTTAATTTATCCTAGATTGACAGAATATGAAAAATTAAACATCCAAATAGTTTTAAATTACTTCATTTAAATAATTTGTTTGGCTATTTCATATCCGTCATTTTCTCATTTTACCAAGAATTTCTTAATTGAAATGCATTTCTAATTAAGTATAAGTTTTCATTGCATGAAGTGCTTAGTATCCTTAGGATAGAGCCATATGTATTTTAAGATTATTTTTAAATCTTAGAGTGAGACAAGCATAAGGGAATTAATATTTACGTTGATGGAGCTACGTACTCCGACTGTCCTTGGAGAGAGCCGATCACAATGTTTTACGATAAAAATAAAATTATGCACCCCTTTATATATATATATATATATATATATATATATATATATATATATATATATATATATAAACATCAAAGGGGATATTTGGTATAAGTAAAAACAATGATAAAAAGAAAGGAAGATAGAAATGTTTGACGTTTATTTCAGTGAAATTTCAAATTGAATTTTTTTATTTGTATCTCATTACTACTTAGAAGAACGACCAGAAATCATATTTATGATTGTTATTGCAATATTTTTTTTAAGTTAAGCTCACATATTTAAAGATGCAGTAATGTATGAACTGTTTTTATTTTAATGTTGCTCTTAAACAAAACCCACATCTGTACAAGTTCGGCTAGGAGTTCTGTGATGAAATATTAGCTGAGTCGATAACCAATAATAATTAACTGACAAATCTCTATTGACGCTCAAGGTGGTCGATAGGCTAAAAATACCGTATTTACCCTTTACACGATCTCGCGTATTGTATGACCCCCAAATTTTCACTTATAAAAAATGATTTTATCATGTGAATTCCTTCTTTGAGAGATCAAATTACAATAGATTAACATCTTTTGTCTTTATCCCAACTTATTTCAATATCTTCAAGAACATTAAGGGAATGATAAAAGTATCGTTAGTAAGGCTATACTTGTTGCGTAAACGTATACTGCCATTACCAACAGAGCGAGAAAGAACTGAACTTATAACGTAAACAATGGAAAAGACGCATATTACCATGTTTATATTTTATGATACACTACTATGTGTATATTACGTGCATTATTATTGGATACATTTAAGTAGGTTCCTCCATGAGGTCACTTAAAAAAGCAGCATATCACGATAAAAAAAGGCTCATAAATCAACAAAACTAAACTTTTGTCTCAATATGTTGTTATTAATTCAAAGCTAAAGCATTAAATTTATTAGGATGGTGCAAAAATAATGACGTAATAATGTCGTTTTTTGATGTATTTTTTAACGTCAAAAAACGACATTACGTCATTATTTTTGCACCAACCTAATACTTACAGTAATATATTCTGGTGTCTTTAAGACAGAAATTATATAGATTGGAATGTCAAATATATGCTCGATTTTTGTTTAATTTTCTTAAAAGCGGCCATTTTCTTAAATTTTAAGAGATTTGTAAAGAAACAAAATTTTGATATTAAACTTCTTAATAAAATAAATTTATATATTTTTGACGTTATTTGAGTAAAATTAGAAAATTTGAAGTTAAATTAATCTGATATGCAACAAACAGTACTTACTTATAGCATAAAACTTTGTAT
>CAWVQA010000586.1:185000-228000 GCA_963932145.1 Acanthosepion lycidas | reverse complement strand
TAAAAATGTTTCTCTGTTTAGGATTTGGTTTCCAGTCCCGTCTAAAGTCTTTTCATTCTCTTTCACTCCTAGTAGCCCATTGAGGTATTATCATCTTGCTTCGGGTGAAGTGATTAAAAAATTCTAAAATTAATACAAAATAGAAAGTATGATTTATAAGTGATAGCCTTTTCTTTAAGACTTTGGTTTTTTGTTTTTACTGAGTGATTTCAGATATTGTACATTCAGACCTTCCTCTTATGCCTATCACATTTGATAATGTACTAAAAAATTTCAAGTAGGGCCGTTTATTTGAACCCAAATGATATATAATATCATTCTTTCTTTAATTTCTGATCTCTTTTCTAGGAATCTTCATAATTAAATCCTATCTTTCTCCCTAATGCTATGTTGATCTAATTCTTTTATCATTTCTGGTGTCTTTTCCATGGGATTTTGGTACTTATAACCATTAAGTCTTTCTCATGATGCCACTCACAGAATATAGTTGTGCATTACCTCTCCTTATATCTTAGTCTTAGCACTCACACCCTTCAACCCTTTCAGTAATCCTCTACTTCGAATGGCTTTTAAGCCGTCTATAAAAATCCTTTACAAGTCATAAATGAAGCAATTATTTTAAATTTCTTCAGAAGCCATTAAAATAACTTTGCTAGCACAATTCTTGGCAAACCTGTGATGATGTTTTCTGGTAGAAACAAAGATCCATTATTGCTATTGATTTGTGGCACTAACATCTATGGAATATGAAAAAGAACATTTAGGGAAAAACATTACTTTTAGAGTCTCAGTGGTTGATAGTTGTTTTCTGCACTGTCTACAGCCCATCTAACCAAGTGGCTCCTTTTTATTTGGAATTTTTCATAAATATGTAAATCAGTAGATGCCATTTATGTTTCAAACTTTCACCTCAAGCATTATGTTTGGGAATGTTATCTTTTATTCATTATTAATTTTTGATAGCTATCTGTCTTCTGATGTTACTTTTCACCACAGCTACTCCAATCGACAGTAAACAATACGGATTGGAAATAAGAAATAGACTCCAGGTGAGATTGAACTTACAACCTTTTTACTTCAGAAAATCTATGTACAGCAGTTGCTCTACAGATTAAGCTACTGGAACTTTTGTGGTTTGCAGAAGATCCAGTTTAACCATTAAACATTTTCCCCTTGGATGCTTGATGCCATATTTGTGATTATTTTTAGCGCTATTATTATTATTAGTAGTAGTGTTATATTTTCGTAAAAAAAAAAGGAAACTAGCTTTCCTGTCCACGTGACTTTTCACACGTTCCCTTTCCTCTTTAAAAGCTGTGTTCTTCTTCCTTTTCATTCTGAATTCTTTCCTTTGTTGATTACTGACTGCTGTGAATTAAGTTCAGTAAAGCCTTAAGAAAAGGTTATTCTATCCTTGCTTTCTTCTCTGTACTACGTAACAAGTAGTTATGGTGGTAATATTGATTTATTCTTTATTAGATAAAATATTGTCAACCAATATTAATTTTTGATTAGTATTGTCTAGTATTGTTGAGAAAATGTTCCCAATCCTGAAAACGAACAGACTGGTCAGGTCGAGGAGAGAGAAAAAAAGGAATAGCACTTCAGTTGCGAAATATATTGTCACTTTTCCGTGATGTATAACTGTCTAATAATATGGAAGGTAAATTTAGTAATAAAAAAAGATTTTTCCTTCCTTTTTATGCAACTTCAGGGATTACATAGTAAACCTGTCATGTGACCACAGTAACTCTAAAGGGTTAGTACAGAAAATATTTAGTAAGCATTTGAACAACACAAGCTAAATACACTTCTCCTTTGCTGTCTGACCAACAGTTAATTTCTCCACAGTATTTCTGTCAGCTTAAGTTTTTTTCTGTCTTAGTATTAGCAGTAATATTATCTTGAATTTTTTATAAGATGAAGCATTGACTGTCATCAGTCAATTTTGACTTCTTTAATTTCTATTGTTTTTCATCAAGTAGTATTAGTATTAATATTGAATTTTTATTAAACATTGAAAATTCTAGTTTTCCTCTTTTTGCTTCATCTTAATTTGACTTGCTTTTCAAAACAAGTATTTTGAATGTTAGTCGCTGATTAGAATTAAACAAAATGGATTGGAAATTAATTGTTGACAATGCTTCATTTGATAAAAAAGCAAATTCTCTTCCAGTTATATTCCTCAATATACTTTTGCAAAGAATATTGATTTGTGCTACAAAAATTGCATAAAACATTCAGTTGGCATTTGTTTCTGCTATCGAATGAAAAGAAAACTCAATCATAAACCATGTGCTACTTAATGGAGCTTAAAAACCAGGCTACATGCACACTGATATTTCTGAAGAAATGTTAGCTGCCTTCATTGGTATTTATGAAATGGCTTAATCTTCCATAAATAATTGAAAGAAAGAACGGAATTTATTTGAATTATTGATTTTTTTTTTTTAAACTAATTGTTCACCTAATACAAGGCTCAAGAGCTACTCAAGGTAGAGGGTTACTGTTTGAAGTGGGGGCATGGGAGTTAAAAATGGTTAACTCCTTATATAGCTCCAGTAAGTACCTGACTCTTCATGTTATCCTCTACCTTTAAAAGAACCAGGTCAGGCTGAAAATGGAGTCCTGTTGTTATATTTTGGAGTTGTTTGGTTTTCACTTTCTAGTCTTGATAGAGTTCAGAAGTGTCTCTGAGTCTTTGTGGGTGACAAATTATTCTCCACCCAACAAATACCTCTCACAGGTGACAAGTGGCAAGTCTCTTACTGCTCTTCTATGGAAAGTGCTTGCATTAACTGCATTCCTTGCTGCCACCGGGTCTAAGCCTCATGATAAGGACTCGCCATGCCACTCACATTGTAGCAAACCAATCACATTCCCTCTGTACTCCATTGGTGAGAAGGAAGTTACACTAAAATAGCTGTTTGCCACAAACCACTACTCTGTGGAACTGACTCCCAAGAGGATGTTTCCTCAATCTTAACCTGTTCATATATAGTCTACCATTATCTTCCCCTCGTATTTGTATAAACTACTCCTTAACATAAACTTCTATCTCGAGTGGACACACGGGTTTTTTTTTTTGTAAAAAAAATAAGTGTGATTTATGAGGATATTTATGGAAGATAACTGTTAACTTTTGGCCTCAGTTGTTAAAGATGTGAGAGTCAGTGTTTTTGCCAAGCATCGTCTGGCCGTGTTATTTTGGCTTTAGGGAATATCTTGTATTACTTTTTTCTTGTTCCTGTGATGCCATTTCTTGTTCATTCCTAATGAACCAGAGTGTGGTATTCTGAACATGTGCCCATTTCCTCTGTAACATGTTTTCTTCTACTAATCTCCTAGTCTTGGATATGATGATAAACTACATCGGCCAGCAATGCCCCTGACTAGAAGGTTTTGAGGAGTGTAGAACCACCTCTTAATTGCACCTGTAAGGAACACAGCTATGGGCAAATAGTGAACTTCTTACAATTTCTTAAATCAAAGTGTATTCCAAAATATAACGTCAACAAAACTGCAAGGTGCGATGGATAAATTGTTGCCTAAATTATACAAAAATGAAAATAACATTGTAACTTCATTTTAACACATATTTACCAAAATTACATAATATCTTGAAATGCTAAAGAGTAAATTTATTCAATAAAATCCCCATTGGCTTCGACCATGGCCTCCAGATGCCTTCAAAATCTCCTGCATCTCTTCTGGGTGGTCTCCTTGTTTAAGTTGGTGAATACTGCCATAATCTTTGCCGTCAGTTCATTTTTGGTGTTCCAAGGAGTTTTGTCGGGCTCTCACTCGGCTGCACTTCCACACTTTCAAGAGGGTTGCATTCTGGTGGGGATCAGTGGCCTGATGCAAGAGGTGATATGGTTACAGAAATTGTCTAACAACTACGACTAGGTTCTCCTGCCTGTGTGGCTTGGTATCGAGAAAATCTCAACCAAGACAAAAAAAAAAAAAAAAATCCATGACAGTGCAGGTCAGGGAAATGAGCAAAGGTACTTAAGCTGTGAAAAAAAATGTAGTTTCTCTGTCAGATAACTTGTGTTGTATAACAAAAGTAAAAAAAAAAAAAAAAAACTGAGGAAATCACATTTCTTTTATATAACCACTTCAGTGATCATGTGATAAGGGGCCATCATATCTTGATCACTCTGTGGGGCATTACATATTGGACAGAGCCAAACTATCTCCCATTCATCAGAAGGTGATGGGTGAGGAGAAACTGCAGCTGCACCAGCAGAGGACAGTAAGGGCATCTTCACTTGCTAACAGAGACAACTCAAACAAAAACTGGTGCTTCAAAGAGTACCTGCACCATCCCATACTGTTTGACCCTGGCCATCCTGACAACACCATCCCTTCCATTGATCAGCTCTACGACCCCACCTAGAATCCAAAAAAGGTCTGGTTTTAAGAGGGCTTTTAATTAGCACCACATCCCCAACCTTCAGCCTGTTACGGAAAGGTGTCCTAGAGTGGCTCCGAGGCCTCTCCCTGGGGCTCATAAGGTACTTGTCATACTACTGGGCCCTAAACTTTTTTTGACACCAGTTCTTCATCTGCATAGCTCTGATGAGTTTTTCCCTGCTGGGGGTGGGGCAGTGAGGACACACAATCTTCCATGTTGAAGTCCAACAGCAGTCCAGGACTCCCATTTGATTGCAAAAACATGCTCAGTGTTACTGCTTCCAGCTCTCTCTCTCTCTCTGCCGATTCTCGATTGACAAAAAAATATAACCAAAACAATTCTTAATGACGTTGTCTTTTTTTATTTTGCTTCTCCAGAGGGTGTGGAAAAAATTGATGGTTCAGGTGGGAGGAGTAAGGTACTTACCTGGGTTGTTGTTCCGGACATTAAAAGTTATCTTCTTTTTACCAATTTTTAATGTCCAGAACAACAATGCAGGTAAGTATCTTACTCCTCCCACCTGAACCATCAATTTTTCCACAATGGTACAGAGTCCTTTTGCCAGACATAGGGTCTTCCAGCAGTCACCCTCTTTGACTAGCTCCTTGAGGCATTTGATATAGGCTTCTGTGTTGAGTCTGAGGCCCTGTGGGAAAATGAATGGAGACATAATGTTACCATCACTCCAAACACCTTCATAATCACCATTAGACACAGCCAACTCTTTCTGAATCCTCTGTACTGTCCTTAGATTGACACCCAAAACATTCTGAAATGTTTGCATTGGAGCTTCTGGCATGAATGCCAAGCAGTACAGCATGCCATCTGCAGATTTCTGGAGGAGTGAATTGTCATGGTGCTCATTTTCTCACAGATTCTCTTTTTCCCCAATTGACCCTACTATAGTGTTCAGTCAACAAAATCAAAAACAAGCAACATGCATGTGTGAAATTAAAAATATAAAATAGCGACAATTTACACATCGCACCGTGTATGACATCAGACACATTACTACTTGTAGCAATCATGCTGACACAAAAATGTATCTGCACAAAAGCTGAGTATCTGAAAAATGATGATGGCTTGCTGGAACAGATACTACCCTTTGATCCTTATCCTTTTGACTATGCTTTCTAGCATAGGTTTATAGCATAAAAAGACAAGTGTGGCACAAGGTGAGGTAATGTTAGTTATCTCTATCATAAATTTAACTAATCTGATTCCTGACCCATTCAATCATTGACGATGGAATGCTATTATTTTTTGCTTTGAAGCCTTTTTTTTTACCCTGAACCAGTCTTACAATTAAGCTTTTTCTTTCAGTTATTTTTAAAAAATTTGGCAGTGCCACCAAGATTCAAGAAAAGCATTAATTCTTGGTTTAGTCATCTCAGCAGTTTTACCATTACTTTTAGAAGAAATGTATTTTAATTTCCAGGCATTTAAAACTTCTATAAGATTATAGTGGTGTGATTAAGGGAAAAAGTAAGGTTATTGTATTGGCAAGATGCTAAGGTAAACTTAGAATATTGGTCTAGATTATGTTTATCTGTTGACCAAACTCTGGCAAATCATACTTTTTTTTTTTTTTATTTCAGAAACCAGCATATGTCTATCTATAAAAAGCAGGGTGTGTGCGTGTATGTAATGAATGCACAGCCTCAATTTTCGACGGATTTGCTCCAAAATTTACATGCACATGCTCCAAGTTAGTAGAAAGGACAAGACCAACTTTGCATTTCCCAACTTCCATCGATAGTGGAAATAATCGATTTTTTTCATGCTTCTAAGGCAGTTTTTGTGGCCATTTTGTACTGGCCAGAGTGAGAGCCAATAGCTGGCTGCCACAAATAGGCAGGAAGATTCTATTGGTCAACGTGAGAGCCAACAGCTGACTGACACGAATGTTTACTAGCATGCTAGCATGCAAAAAATCGATAGCTGCATTCGTCACAAGTGGGGGAAAAATTTAAATCTGCATGGCACTTTACTCCAATTGGCTCATTTGCTTGCTTAAACTCAACGTTGATTCTGATTCCGCAGAACTGGGTTGGGTGTGAAAAAGTATTTGTTGTTAACATTCTTTTTTTTCATTCGGTTTTTCCAGTTATGAGTTCTTTTTTAAAGCTGATCATTTTGTGTTCATTTTGTTTAGTTCTTTTTTCATAACAGATTTAATGTTTAGTATTGAGCTTAGAAAGAATTTGCAGTGTGAGATAGGCAAGAAGTAAGGCATGTAGCAACATCAGCATGGCAAAGGGCACTCCTTTAAAGGCAAGGAAGGGCAAAACTATTTTCAGTCAAGTGATAGCGATTGCTGTATGTTGTACAATTTTTGAATCAAGCACAGGCAACGCCAGGCCATGCTGCTAGTGTATGTATATATATATATATATATATATATATATATATATACCACAGATCCTTTATTTTCTCTGATAATCCCCTTACATAGGGTAGGCAGACTGAAGCTGTTTTCTGAGTGCTGTTATCCTCTTCTAACCTATTATCACAGTTTTTTGGAGCTGCTGTCATGTAACCAGGGTGGTAGTTATATTGTAGGGTCCTGCTTATACTGACCATTTATTGTTCGTATGCTTCTGGATTGCCACTTATGACTTTTGCTCAATGTTGTAAGCAGTAGACGACGCTTCTTTTTACACTGAATGGACAGTGGGAGTTGAAGTTGATGTAGTCTTTGGTGAATGTTGGCTTGTGGTATACAGATGTCTGCTTTGTTCAAGATATTAGCATGTTCAGGAAGGCATGTTGTCATTTTCTTATTCTATTAGGAACTGTATTGATGATCTTATTTAGTTCACATGATTCAGTAGTAGCTAGATATCCTCCTGTATGAAGATGTCATCTATGTATCTCAGCCATAGGGTTGGTGTTAGTGGTGTTGACTCTAATGCCATTTCCTCATAGTATTTCATATAAAGGTCTGCCATTGCTGGTGATAATGGTGTTCCAATTGCTAAGTCCTCTTTATCCTGTAAATATATGTCCGATCCCATTCTTAAGTAGTTTGTGTACAGAAAGCATCTCATCAGGTTATCTATTGGTATACTGGTCTGTCCTCCTAGGGAGGGGTCCAAGGCCAGTCTGCCCCTCACTACCAAGAGTGCCTCCTCCATGGGAACCTTGGTGAACACATTCACCATGTCCAGGCTTACCATCTGGTTGGGTTGAATGGGATCTTTCTTTATTTCCATGAAGTGGACAGAGTTCTGAACACGATTGTGTCTTTTCGATAAATGAATTGATCATATCTACTAGGAAGCAACTCAGAAGGCAGCACACGGAGCCTTGGCAACTAACAATTGGCCTGAACAGAATACCATCTCTATGAATGTTTTAGGAGACCATATATGTGAGGTAACTTAGGGTAGCAATGTGACAACTGCTCGTATGTCTTAAGAGTGACATGGTCCTTGTTCCTGATTAGGATCTAGGACAGTTTGCATTCTGTTTTTCATTGTAAGATATTTCTTTATTGCAGCTGCCATTAGCAATGAGGTCTTCCAGGTTTTTTGTATATTCTGATTTATCCATAACTATAGTTGCATTGCCTTTGTCAGCTGGTAGTATGATGATGCTTTCATTCCTCTGTAGAGTTTTGATTGCCGGCCTCTCCAGTTTCGTGATGTTTGATTTGGGCGGCTTAGCTTTCTCCAGTGTCTGTCTCACTTTCCATCTTAGTTCATCCACATGAGACTGAAGGAATTTCAGGGCCATTTCCTCGCTTCGAGCAATGATGTTCAAGTACAGTATCTGCCTGATGGATGTGGTGAAGTTGAAACTCTTGTTTAGAACCGACTTCTCAGAGCTGCTCAGCTGGTGTTGATTGATACTGATTATTGCCTTTACTGATTGGTGAAGGACCTTGTTTGTCATCTTCTCGCCTTTCAATCTACTTAATTGTTAAATAAAGGGTTCAGTTCACAAATTCAGTCACCTGAAGAAGGCCAGAGCATACAATTGCTAAAACACTGTGAATATGGTGATGAAGATGAGGATAATAGTCCGAATAATATAAATACAAGTAATCATAATACCTCATCTCGGAGATCTAGACAGATAATAAAAGATCGTATAATATTATAATCCTCCTTAGTCTGGTGCTTCTGCTATGTATTTGATGATTCTTGAGGAAATCCATAGAAACTGCAATGTTATCAGTCCTGACCTAGCATCTTGGCTTCACTCATTTCCCACCATCATGACATAGCTTCTCAGTGCTTTTTCTATAAATATTTTCATGGTAATTCTTCTCATTTGCTTTTCTCTTTGGTACTTCGACTTTATGAATTTAAGTGCAGTACTAGATCGGCAGCTAGGTCTCATCATTTTACAATTGAAATGGCTAGATGTAATGGTAAGTTATAATAAGTTCTAGGCTAACAGTTTCTTCTCTTACACTTCTCGCTTGCAAAACTCTCTTCTGGCCTGTTGCTTTCTAGTCAATTTCAATCTTCAAAAATTTAAATGTTATGCCAATCATCATCTGTCTTCTTGATCCCTCTTCTTCTATTGTTCTCTTTCCTTAATGTTTTTCTTTTTCTCATATTTTGTACATTCTGTATCTCCTTGTTTCTTAGTAGCTTTCAAACCTTGCTTGAGGTGAAATGAGTTAAAAAATAAAAATTAAATTTTTGGATGAAGGTATTTATTGGTGTTTTATAGTAGTTGGCTTCATGCCAGCAAAAAACACAAAAAAAAAAACAAACAATTTTTTTTATCAAAAATATTTGGGTTTTTTTTTTTGTTTTACATTGATGTTTATTCGCCCAGTCAAAACTCAGAATAGCCAAACAATTTTCAAGCAGATTTGGCAGTCCGCACGGACATCTTTTTGGTGAGAATGTTCACAACTGGCCAGTGTTGCATTCATCGTAGGCACTTGCTTCATGGACTGGATGTGATGTTTGGAGCCTATGTGCAGAAAATGACTTTTGATTTTGTTCTCTGCCTTCATTGCATTCACATCTAGCTAGCATGCAGAATGAATCGGAAAGTGATCTAATTGCAACAAAGCATAAAACAGTGTTGTGTGTCTCATTTTATCAAAGTTATTTGTGTGATTTTTCCTTTTTGTGGATTCTATAAGGTTTCCTCTCTGCATTGTATATGAAGGATACTAATGTAAAAGTCAAAAGAGAATCTGTTTTATTTTATTTCTTCTTGGCATGTAAGGCATTGTTTACTAAGAATTGCTTGACCTGAACAGGACTAGCATTACCAAAGTTCATGTAAAATTATAGCTGATTTAGATGCCAAAGCTCAATTGCTTGCTGCACTGTTAATGTATAAAGATTGTTGCATTTGGGTTGAGGCATGTTAAACTTACCAGACTGGGCATACTCTGATTAGCAGTTTCTGTGCAGAAAATTTTCAAATATCAGAGGTTTTGAAATGCCAACCATTTTGAAAGATTTTAATGCAAACCACAACATGAATCACAAAGGAATCTGATTTGTTTACACATGTTGTCAGTTATTGAAGAAAAATGTTTGATCATATTGAAGAATTGTTTTAATTTTTCTTTTTGAGAAGGAAAAAAAAAAAAAAAAAGGTTTGAAAACTTTATTATCCACTAAATAATTGAGAACATGAAAGGGCCCTTTGCTATTAATTGTATCAAATGAATCTTGTGACTAGACTATTTCATACCTTTTTTTTTTTTTTTTTTTTTTTTTTTTTTTTGTCGACTGATTGAAAATCATGACGAAAAGCAGCAGTCGAATTTGAGAATTTGTTCATCTCTCTTGTGGAGCAAACATTAGTTTCTGAGAAGCAGTTTTAATCTTAGAAACTTGAATCACTGCATAGTGGAGGTGAATTGCAACATACACAGTATCTACCTTAAATAAATTTTTTTTTTCTTTGAAGAGGATTTACCTAACTAAACCTGTTAATGTTTGGTGATAAAGAATTTTTGGTTTCACTTAATTTTGACATTTTTTCTCATGAATCAGTCATTGTTATTATGGGATATAGCTGATTTAAAGCTGTCGAATTTTAGTGAGTTATTCTAAATTTTATGAAATCACTGACTGATTATACTCAAAAGAATTTGAAAGCAACACCAAAAGTTGACATTTGAGATAACCTTCACCATATTACAATAACAGATATGTTTTTTTTCATTCACCTAATCATTTCAGCCAATTAATTCATGTCATGGCAAATATTGTCTTTATTAGTATTGTCTCAATCTGCTCTTTCTCCTCAATATATGTCATCTGTTAGTGCTGCCAAATGATGGAAAGTTAACAAAGCAATATAATTGCAGATGCAGAGCTTCCAATGAGAGTGACAGTCTCAGTCCCTAGACCTAACAGTGCTTTTTTTTTCCAGTGTTGTCTTTGGGCTGTTTTTTGATCTGTCATTTGACATTTATTCAGCACTATTTGCTTGCTCCACCTCTTTTTAGACCTTCACACAGTCACAGCCTCTAGTGAAATTGATAACTTGGATCATACTCTCTCCTGTTGACATTCATATTTAGTTACTCTATGTCACTCATGTAGACGTCTTTGAAACAAAGATGGGCCTGACTTTGGTTTCTCTTGCTGGAATACATTGAATTCCATGTAGAGCACATGGCCCAAAGCAGGATGAAGAGATTGCCTATTACAAACTGCATTTTTGCCACTATACTTTTTATTTTACTATTGTTTGCCAAATGCAAGTCCCAAGAGCCACTCAATGAAAAGGCTTACTCAAGTTGTTAAAAGGATTTACAAGGAAGAAACTAAAGATGCATATTACGAAGATATGTACTACAGATAAGAGTTAAGCCTTAATTTTAAGAAGTTAAGAGGAAGCATCCTCTCAGGAGCCCCTTCCATAATGCAAATTCTGGGGACAAAGCTGTTTGTGTAGACCCTCCTCTTTACGAATGGAATATAGAGAGAGGATGTTGATTCAGTGTGCATGAATTGACTCCTCTTCATTGCCTTCATATTCCATTGGTTAGGAAGAAGTTCCATATTTTTGAGGTAGAAGGCATTAAGATGCCACTCTTGTCTCGATTAGAATTTCCATGCCTTGTGTCTGTGCAGATTGTAGCCTTTTTGAAAGGACATCATAAGTTTTTATCTGATACACTGATGAAAGATAAAAATATAGAGCAGTATTAAATATTGTTACAATCATCGCTTTGTTTCAGATTTTTAAAAAATCCTTAGATTTTAATTTTTTTTTTTTTTTTTTCGCTATTTTTGATTGTGGACAAGATATTTAAGATGTGTGAATTATGGATAAATAAAAGCTGTTTGCTGTAGATAGAAAAAACCTTAGATCATTTATTTCAAGAAATTTTTTCTTCCATTATACAGATGAAAAGACCAATATTATAAATGCTTGTAAAAACCAATGCATGTTAATATGCTTGCAACCATGGTTGCTGCTGTTGCCAAGAGTTGTTTCAATTTACTCTCTCTTCCAAGTCACTCTTTATAACTTCTTCCATTTTCTCAAGCCAAATTTACATTTCTCAGTTTTTAGAAAATGCTGTACTGGTTTCTCTGCCAACAAACAACATTTCAGAGGTCAAACCAGGAACATTTCTTTGATATAAAAAAGTGGTGTCTTATTTCCTTTGGAGACGTATCAAGCTTCAGTCAGATTCTAATGAACTGATATGGAAACAAAAAAAATATAAACAATTTTATTATTTTGTAAATTTTTTAATCAATTTTTATATTTTAAATGTGTATGTACACATTGAGGAGTTGCTAGCCGAGTTTAAATTCAAGTTCATTACATCCATTTAGGTGCTAATACTCTCGGGAAAGGTATGAATCCATCTCTACTGCGAGCTATGGTAAATAGCAGAACAGTTTGGACCCTATGGGCTTGATTGGCAACATGTCTAGGAGAAGCAAAACTCTAAATTCAACCCAGTCTGGATAGGGTAGGGCTCCATGTTGTTTACCCAGGAAACACCACTGCTGTTGTGACTGCAGTAGATGTGGTACTCCTATGACGCGAAGAGGTTACAGGACTCATGATCCTAAAAATATCTACATGGTTTTAAAATTGTTCATTTGAAAATGATTTGAATTAGGATTTTATTCTTATAAGGGGGGATGCTGAAATGGTTTCAGCCTGAACCATTTCCCAAAATATGACCAAATGTTTATTTTTGTAGGGATTAACAACTTTTTGCTACTCCATCATATCTTTATTTTTTGTTTCTTTTACTTGATATTCTGATTACTCTTTCTTATAAATTAATTATTTTTACAGATACCACTATTAATAATGTTTTCGTCATTTAATGGTCATTTCAAAGAGAATAAAACACTAATTATAGGGAAAACAGGCAGGTAATATTTTTTGTTTACTTTGAAAAATAACTTTCAATAACAACCAATTTTCTCTGACATTTGCTCATTTTTTGTCAGGTGTTTGAAAATAAAAAAACAAACTTTCTTCTGCATTTTTCTTCTGGTAAGAGACCAAGTGTAAATATGTTCCTGTGTAACATATTGCTGTATTGTTCCTTTCAGTTGGTTATTTGGTTTGATTTATAAAAACAAACAAACAAAAGAAATAAAACAATGAAAGAAAGCTGAATTGGTATAAAAGCCAAAGAAAATCTTCAAATGGCTTTTATTCAGAGGCTAAAATAAATTTAAAGAAATTCACATACGTGTTTCCTGTAGGTCTGTAGCTACATATTCAAATACTCCTGTGAATATTGTCTGCATTTCTTAGCATTAGTGGCTACCATTGTAGAGATAGGCAAATTTCTTACAGTACATGCACAGCTATAAGTTCACTGCCACCACTCTGATTTCTACGAGTGTTGAGTATACACTGGCTGACTCTGGACTAGTTGGCACCAACAGCCATCTGACCGTGGCTCTGGCCAGCAAGCATGTGCTGTGTATTGGGTGCTGAGCTGATCTATATTAGTATCAAATTGACCAAGCTGGGAATTGTATATGACTCTCTTTCTCTTTGTGTGTGTCATGGTTGGAATGTTTCTATGTGTTTGTACATTTACCCTTCAGCATTCTATCCTCAGTTGGGTTCTGTTTCTGCAGTGTTTCATGATGCCATAAGTAAAAGAACTGTCGTTGCTGCCTCTGTGTAATTGTAGATTGGTATGTGCATGAAGTATGCTTGGATGGTCAGCAAGTTGTATTTTAAAATCTTATATGAATTTCAGCATTCCACCACAAAAGTTCAATTGACCCCGTCCCCGTATTTATTGACCTACTTCTGACTACCAGTCATTTACTGATCCATTGAATAGTCCCATCAACCCCCACGGGCTGATATTGGCCACAATTTAGTGATCTAGCAGTAATCAAGTCTAGAAGTTTATTTCCAAGCTGTCATTGATGCCTGCCATGATGAAAACACCAGGAATGGGTTCAGATTTATATTACTCAATCATGATATAAAATTGCAAATGTTGCTAGAGTTTTTAGAAATGTCTCTTAATTGTTGTTTATACATTGTGAAAAAATACTATTTACATTATTTAGACTATTGTCCTCATCTTTGTTGCCATATTTATCACTAGTTCCATGTGCCATGTTTAATGGATGCCAGTTATCTCCTGTTAATTCCCCTCTCCAAATTCTCCACTGCCTTAACCAGATATTGAACTTTGGGTCCTGTCACTGGATTTAACTAATGCCTTTATCCACTGTGCCATGTCTCCTTGAGGACATCTGTTTATGAATTTCTGGGCATTATAAACCTAATGTTTTCAGCAATCAACTTTTTACCAGATCTCATATTGCAATTTTCGTGATTGCTTTTCTCTGGCACTCCTTATTACTGGTTTTCATATTGTATTCATTTCTATGCCTGTGCGGCTTGGGAGATTTTTTTGGCCTAGCATATGTGTTGATTCCTTAAGTTTACGAATTTTTCAATGATGTTCTGTGATCTCAACCTGATCCCAAAGAGGACAGTGATCTCCCTTCTCTCTCCATATGTGGCCAGCCATGCCTGATTTTGGTGTTCATGAAGCCTTACCCTTTATATTTCTTTCCACAGCTGCACAGGATGGCATACACACAGACTTTAGTCATGTTCTCCTCTATTGGGCGGGGGGGGGGGGCTTACTCGGAAGAGATATCTGCGAAGTGTCATCCAGCTTTTGAAGATTGTCCTGATGTTATATGGATTACTGACTTTTTGTATTTTCTCTGATAACCCCTTTACATAAGGCAGGCAGACTGTTTTCTGGGTGTTGTTGTCGTCCTCTTGTTGTACCTGCTTATCCCAGTTCATGAAAAAATGCCAAGCCAAAAAACTATTCTTTGATTTAATTTATATTATCTTCAGTCTCTAGAGTGTCATCATGTTCTGGATTTGTATTCCATATATGTGACAAGTTGGTTAAGATTTTGCAGCCAGAGATTCTATGAAATTATTAAATTTTCCCAAATTTCCTGTCTTTGTTTAAGGCAATTTACTATACATGTTGTGTCACAAAGGAACTACAACATGCCTAAATCCTCCAAAATTTGCACCCATGTCTAAATGAGAGGGCATTTATATTTAAAAAAAAAACAAAAAAACAACTATTTTGGAGTCTTCATGAGAAACAAATTATTTTGTATTTCTTATAAACCATTTCTCAAATTTTCTTGACGTGTTATCTGCATCATGGGCCAAAGTTGGAAACTAATAAACAACAAAGGAAAATACAATGGAAAATGAGTGAAATTGATGTGAAAAAAATTTCAAGACAGCCATTTGTAGGGATTAATGAACACATTAATTTGACGAATTCTCAAATTGTGTTATTTATTAACACTTGTAGCCTAAAATGTTTTTACCTCCATTACACTGGAAATTTAAACATAGGGTCATATTGTTCTCAATGGGAAGTAAATTCTGTTAGACATTTCTTGTTTGTTTTTCAATCAAATTTGTTGGATATTGCTAATTGCTGCTCTTCTTACCATATTATTATACCTATTTTGAAAGTTACTGTTTTTGATGTCCATGTATTTATTTCCCTTAGACCATAATTTTATTCTTCTTAATTGCTATAACTTGATATTGAATTAAATCAAGAATTTATTGGAATTCTGGAAATTTATTATAATTTGAAAATATCAGGTTTATTTGTGAAATATAGATCAATTACAAAGATACAAAAACCTAAACACATTTTCAATCAAGTGGAATTTAAGTGTTTTCAACATTTATGTCATTGTCACCAAATGGAAACTGGCTACATAATTATTTCTGTTTGGGATGTGTGTAGGTGCAATATATTAATTTCAGCATTTTCACAGATTTCTCCAATATCTACACAATCTTTCCCTGCATCTAAGCCTAATTCTCCTCATGCCAAGGAAAACTGTATGGCTTGTAAAAAATTATATAATATTATATATGTTTATATCATTATAAACAATTATAGCAGTGCTGTCATTCATAGAGTTCAAATTAACTTGTAGATAAGAAGAGATGTTGTTAGCTAAAATGACATTGTGAAGTACTACAGATGAAAGCAAGATCCATGAAAATGTGCTGTTAATATGAAATAAGTCTGAGGTATGTAACAAATTAAAAGTATTGTTGAATCAGTGCAAAAAAAAAAACAAAAAAAAACAACCCTTGAAGATTAATCAAGTAGATTTTCAATTTAATGGCTCATGTTCTTGTCTGACAGACCATTACTACTCTGAAGTTTGGTGAATTTGGGCCATACTAAATACATCATACTTGCAGTTTTGTTCCAGACTAAGCTAAACTGTAAATCTCAACAATAAAACCATGATTGTATTGTTTTGAATGATCTCCTAAACTTTCCAATGAAAGAAATTCAAAGTTTCTAATAGGGTATTGTCTATCCATTACCAATATTTCATTATACTGATTTCCGCAATAATGATATCAAATTATCTCTTAATAATTTGTGCTCTTTTAGATACCAAGTGTCTGCAATTGGCTAGTTTGATGATGCCATCAATTTTCAAGGAAAGACTAAATGAAAGCAAATAATATTCCAGAAGTAATAATGATAAAACGTTTAATCTGAACAACTTGATCAGTTTAGGTTTCCCTTGTTTTAAGGAAAACAATTTATTATGGAGTAATTCTGAAAATCTTACAAAATCTTTGACTTGCAAACATAAAAAAGCATATGATTGATATTCAAATAAGTAGCAAAATACTTTCTCATATTTCAAAAGAGATGCAGACTAATTGTTCTTTAAATGTTTTTCTTTAACCAAAACAATAAGACCAACCATATTCCAAAGAAGAGTGATTCATCATGGAGAACTTAGACTGCATACATAATTGACAATCTTTATTTAAAAAGAAAATAATTATACCTGAAATAGATGATAGAATTTAATGAATGTGTTGGTAAAATGCCATGCTAATAATTGAAAGTTATCTTTTTAACCTAAATAGAATTTACATCTTCACATGATTTCTAAAGCTCGAGATTTTAAATTTAGACTTACTTTTAATGTTTGCAGCAGCTTCCATCATGTAAATTTTGCGACAAACCTTTATTAACTTTGTTGATACAGAGGGTATGAGCAGAATGACTGTATGTGAGTATGGTGTGGATATTTGGAGGAGAGTGGCTCTCAAGCAGATATGTATGTCAAATCAGTTGAATAGAATCACCATGTTGGTGTTGAGAGTAGCCAGTTTGTTGATCATGTTTTGTATCGCTCATAAGCAGCATTCTTATAAATAAAATGTACAGGCTCCTAAGCTCATCATTTGTTTATATTATTTCTCTGGCAGCAACTTTCACGATTGGTTTATTTTATTGTCTTGTATTTTTGATGGGATTTGTTTTGTGGGCCAGATATCATGCTCAGAGCCCCTGCACAAAAATGACCTTTTTAAGTTTTGCTTTCTTAATGCTCACATCTGGATGACATGCACAGTGAATCTGAAAGAAATGTAATTTGCAGCAGAGTATAACACATGTTAGCTGTTCAGCATTTTTATCCTAAAACCCAATGCTATGCTAAATAAAGGAGACGACTACACAAATACAAAATAATGTTAAATAACTCAACATTAACATTGTAAATCTCTTCTGAAATTATTGGGCACAAATATTAAAACAGTTATTGAGGCAAAATATCTTTCAGTATCTCAGGGGGAGCCCCTGCCTTTGTAAGCCAGTCTGTGATTTACTTGCAACCCCCAATCCATTCAATTTGGATTTCATCTTAGATCTCTTTAACTCTTGCCGCATCAACCCTCAGAAGATGATCACTAACAAGGTTTGTTGAATTCATTGTCTCTACCTGAGAGATAATTTGTTAGCTTTGCAAAGCACTACAGTTGAAATATTTCCTGTAACGTAGCCATTATTAAAACCCTAACATCAGCTGCTACACTAATAACAACCAATCTTCAATTTTGAGCATTTTTCCAATTTTAGAAAAAATATAAAACCTCTACTGGGTCTCATATTTGCTAATGACTTATTGGCCTCAAAATGCATTTTCACTTTAGGCTATTTTGCAATAGTACTCATTTTACAGATATCAAACTATATATGTGATATGTGTCTTGGTAGATAGATACCCACATCATTTGACTAGCAAATCTTTTTCCGTCTGTTCATCTATACTTAGCTCATCATTTTTTCTCCTATTTTAATTATATTGGTGATGCAGATGATTTGATCTAGAGTAATTCTATTTTTGGACTACTTAACAGTCAATCCCAAACATTTGAATGTTCCATTGTCCTGAGTACCCACTTTGAACATCCTTTTTAATTCTAAAATCACATCTTTCTTAAAATATTAATTTCCATAGAATATAAAATCATTCACAATGAATTACGAGAATACTGATCCAAGGTGGAAATTTGTTGGAGTAGAGAAACAAATTAGACACTGGTTTGAAGAAATGACCAAAGGTTCATTTAGAAGATATGAAAATGTCTCTGGTAAGCAGTATACTGTGACATTCCAATGTGTGGTCTATGAGGTGTGGAGTGAGCATGTACTTAACCAGGTTGACTGCTTGGTAGCTATCAATTTGGGCTTGTCATGTGCGATAGTGTAGTCCATTCTCTTTTTGTGGTCATTTTCAAAGCGTAATGGTCAGAATAGCAATTAGCCATGCTCCAGGTAGCCTCTATAGTTAGTGTGCATGTGTGAAATCTCTCTTCTCTGTGCAGCTCCTCTTATAGCCTATACAAGAGAAATGTATTGACATAGTTATAAGCATCTGTGACAAGCAAGAGTTGTGTTGATAATGGCTAGCACTCTGGTATATATGTGTTTGTTTTAAAATTTGTTTTGAGTGTAGTGTGATATATATGTGTGTGTGTGTGTGTGTGTGTGTGTGTAACTTAACTAGACAAAAATTGGTGTGCAGTTATGTTTTTTAATAATTGCATAAATTTGGCTTTAATTAGTTATCTCTAAGTGTGTGTATATTATGATATCTCTTTCCCCAGCATATTACCCTACAAAAATGCTGATGTGAAATCAATTGTCTCAGCTTGCAAACTCATAACAAATGTTGCTAACATCACCGGAGACATAGCTTTTTGGCTGCAGGTTGGAGAATCTGCTTAAAAAATATTAAAATCTTCTTTCACCTTCATGCACACAAAAGAATTGGATCAAAAGGACGTTTTTTTTTTTTTTTTGACATTATTATTTTAACTACTTTCACTCCATTGGTAATGTTTGTTGTTATAAAAAGCAATGATTTGAATTTGAATAAAATCCAAGTATATAAAAGTGAATTAATGCATTTTTTGTTCTTTGAGAACTTTAAGCTAAAATATTAAACACTATTTATTCATAAAGTTGTTTATTTACAAGAATAATTTTAGATTTACAACATTCTAAAAATGCTAACCAGCTAATACAATGTTTATTATTTGTTAATTTAAAAAGAAATAAATATTTTTATTCACAAATTTATTAAAGTCTAAATAAACAGAAAATGGTGAGTAACTGTTATTCTAAATTTTGAAAAAAAAAAAAACATTTGCAAGGCATTTCTTTTGTGCAACAATTTATTTATATGTTTATAAAATGATATATAATAAATATTTCATTGTAAATGGTTTACATATTTTGATACTTTTTTAAAAATTTTTGAATAAAAAGATTTTTCACATTTTTTTCTTTATAAAATGGTAAATAAGAATTATTTTTATCAAAGGTAAATAGTAAACATAGCGTTGTACTTGGTTCACATATTTTTTATAATCTTATAAATAAAATATTGCCAAGGGAGTGAAGATAATAGAGAAAAAAAAAAACATCCTTTTGTAAACATAAAAGTTAAAGCTTGCCAAATCTACTTCATAACCATTAGCAATAAGGCAGGCATTTGTTATTTTCTGATTCTCTTTCTTTTTTAGTTATCACCCACATTTCTGACCAGTGAAAGGCATAGATTCATATACTTTACAGGATTACGGTCTAGTGGATTAAATAGTTGGTTTGTAAATTTTGTGATACAGTAATTGTGAGTTCAATCCCAGGCCAGGCATTATGTATTTGGATTCAATGCAAGCAATTGAGCAGTACTAATAATATTAACAAGATGAGATATCTGTAGACATAGACTCTCTTTGTTCTACTGCCTATCTCCATAGAGCAAATTCTCAACTGAAGCCATTATTTAATCTAAGTTAAAAGCTCGATACACACTTGATGAGGGTCAGAAGGTACAATGACCAAAACATTGTGACAACAAAGATGAGGACTTCCATTTGGTTTCAACACTTACACATTTCCAATGTTGACTGATTATTTACATGCACTGGAAACTATAGTGACATGGTTAGAGTAAATTTAAATGTTCTGCATCCAGCAAAGTAAGAAAAACTTTATGAAAGCAGAAGTAAATAAAGAAGATCAATATTATCAAATGTGAGTACTTAGATATTTTTTTTTTTTTTTGCAAAAGTTCCATCCCATTCAGTTACGGTGTCATAAAAAACATAATACTGCCACCACAACAAGTGTCTCTCTTACATGATTAGCTTGAGGATGAAATGGAACTAATGTCTTTAATTTACTTCCATTTTTGAAACATGGTTAGAACTGTGTAGCAGAAAAAACATTTTAAATCAATTAATTTATAATATTAATGCTCTGCAAATTTACATTGAGCACTATTTTGTAAAAATAAAAATATCTACAAGAACACCAGATTATATATATCTTACTGTTCTTTCTTATTTATTTATATATGTGTACTTTTTTTTTTTTTTACATCTGGTATCCCCACCCCATAAACTGATGAAATTTTCTAGAAATTTAAATTGTATTAAAATTGTACTTATCATTAATTGAAGACTATTAACTAAGCAAAAATTAAAAGGCTTAATACAAATCATCATACCAAAACTTTTTATGATTATGGTAAAAAGTTTTGGTGTCATGATTTTTTAATTTAAAAATGTTTTGTTTTTTTTGTGCATCAAAATGTTATTTTTTTTTTTTTTTTTTTTTTTAGTATGGTGTATCATAAGTGATATTATGGTTAAAAGGTCGTGTGTTTTAAGGCTTGTCTCTCACCCCTTAGGGAAAACTCCATGACATATAAACATTTTCAGCTGTGGTCAATTCTTTCATTTCACTGCCGTTTTCATCATCCCTATGTTTCAACAAGCTTCTTTTTAAATATGGAATGATAATTTTCAAATTTTTTTTTTTCCTGTTTCACAAAATATTTTTAGTTTTTCTATGTATTCATCTTCCTTTATATAGTGTGAATACTTTTCCTCATGTGTGTCATGCATCAAATAATTTTTATTTATTATTTTTTCACTTAAGAAAAATAATTTAATTTCTTTTTATTTTTTTAAGTTTCTTTTTTGTGAGTTAAATAAAATCCTAACCATCAAAGTATAGCAATTAATAAGAAAGAATCTAAATTAATACTAAATAGCATAAAATTTCAAATTATATCTTATAAGGTGGGTATGTTTTTTTGTTAAGCATTTCACCCCATGCAAGGCGGAAGTCCTACTAGCACGTAGGTGGTACAGTGAATGAGAGCAAGAGTAAAGTGGTGTGTTTGAGGAAAGAAGAAAGAGAAAGACGGGAAACAAAGCATTAGAACATGTCTATTGACATTAAATTTGAATATTTGAAGATTGTAGCTATTAGGGAAGCAACTAAGAGGAAGGGAGTTCCACAGACGGGAAGTGCAAGATAAGAAGCTATTCGAGTAGAAGAGACGGCTATATTTAATCATTTCAACTTAGTAGCATGCTTGAATTCATGCAGTTTGGGAACCAGAGAAAGTAGTTCATCAGAGCAGTTGCTGTGAAAATACTTGTAGAGAAGACAGAGGAAAGCAAAGGTACATCAATCCAATCTAAACTCTCTTTATTTCACAAATATTTTTTTTTTTTTTTAATTCAGGACACACTTGTAGAATAACTGAAATTCTGGGGCATACTTTAAATTTTAATAAGGAAATCATTAATCATGAAATTTGAAAATAGGAAAATAATACAGAGGTCTCCTGAAATAAGCATTAATTTCTTTTTTTTAGACATTACATTGCTTGGTGTCTTTAACTTTTAAAAAGAAAGATATTTTTAAATATAAAAATGATCCATAAATTACTGTCCTGTTATTGTGGGACTCACCTTGTTATCTTTCAGGGAACATTGACGTGAATGAAAGCACCAACTGAGAAACAAGGATCTGAAATAATAGATGATAAAGCTATAAGTTACAATCTACTCAAAGATTCCTTGAATAGCAAAAGGGATGTCTTAAAAACTGATTTCCTCTCTTCACAATGTAGGCAATCATGGCTCTCCACAACTTCCTATCCTTCATAGTTCTTAATAATTCTTCTTTTTGTTATTTCTCCTAAACCTTGTTCTATTTACTCAAGCTTGCTAAATAGGTTATACATTGTTTTCCTCTTGCCTTCATACGAGTATCAGATTTGCCAAGCCCTCTTTACTCATTATGTGCCAAGGAAATTTCAACTGTCAACCTATGTTTAGTATAAGTTTCCTTCTGGTTTCCATTTTCTCTAAAACTTTATTCTTACATATTCAGTCCTTGGTATCCTCAGTATCCTTCTGTAGAATCACGTTTCTGTTTTTTGAGGTCTCATCGTTTTTCAGTGTTAAATTCTTTAATGTTTATTAAGTGATAATACTAGAATGTTGAATAATAAGTAATTTCATTTAATTAATTAGTTGAATATTATTGTGCTTTTATGCTCAGTCAGTAAAGATCCAGGGTCATTTTTCAGCAAATTTGCATATTAAGCCCCAGAAACCAATTGTCATGAAAATTTCCATTCTGGGTGTAAATGTACATGATTATTTAAAAAAAATACCAATAAATGTTTGCAGACAAATACGGATTAGAAGTTACCATCAATGGTGAGTACTATGCCAACTTGCTGAGGCAGTTATAGCTCATAAACATAGCATACCTTGAAAAAAAAAAAATATATATATATATAATATATATATATATATATATAGTAAGTAATCCAAGTGTATCCTAGAAATATAAAATATTAAAACTGATCCACAGAAGAGAGCTCAATATATTTATTATAGAGCAAACAGGAATTACTGTAGATAAAATTCAATACCCCATATGATATATAGCCATTTCACCCAGAATGGGCTTGTCTTTTTACATACATTTACTCTTCGTTGTGAATTTCCCTCCTCTTTCTTCGTATTTACAAAAAACATTGATTCATTTCTTTATCTAACTCCTTCGTGTTGACAAGCTGGTTCTGGGTAAAATGGCTCTTTATCCTATGGGGTATTGAATTTTATCTACTTGTAATATATATATATTGTTCAAAAGTCTGAAGCCACCCCCAGCATTAGCATGGGAAGAACTTGATAAAATAGTGAAAAAAATGAAATAGCATCATCAGAAAAATGGATTCTCTTTTAACCAAATCTATATCAATAAGAGAGAACTTAATTTATATTAGTCACATGGATATTGGATTAATTCAAGAAACTCCTTAGTAACCCATTAGATAAAACTGTGATATTACTGACACATTTGGGATAGGATAGTGGATGGTTTCCTTCTTTAGGAGTGAGAATAGTATAATGGTGATAATTAATTGCCAATACCATTAGAATAAACAGTACACTGCATGATTTCACCCTCCCGCACTTGTGGAAAAGGACTCTGTCAGATATCTCATAATACAAAATATGTAAAAGTCTAGCTGTAGATGCCATGAAATGTTGCTTTGTTGATTTGACTCACAAGAGAATGCTTACCCAATCCCAACAAGCTTAACCTGTTTGAGTCTAGAGTCAACAGTTATCTTCCCCATATATCCTCATAAACTGAGTGCCTTTTGAGCCTTGCACAGGGTTAACATTATTCTAAAAAAGGAAAAAAAACATCATGAAACTGTTGTTACCTCGAATGTAATGTATGAATGAGTCTGCTGGCAACAGAAAATGATGAGAATGATACAATGAAAGGCAATGTAATTCAATGCCAGTGCTACTCAACCTACCAGCCTGTGCATTGTATAATACACACTGCATTCTACAGAGTTTTAGAGTTGTCAACCCACAAGGGTACCATTATTGAGAATACAGGTTCGGTTACTTCATCTGGATCAGCAAACATTGGTCAGTCAAAGACTGGCACCATGTCTCTTGACAATTTCCAATTCTTTTGGACAGACATTTGAGTCTGGACAGAGAAAAGGAAAGCATATAGGAGCAAGTGTTATTCTGAGCAACGAAAGAAAGTTGTAGAGAGCCATGATTGCCCACATTCTGAAGAGTCATAGCATGTAGGGAGAGAGAGTGAGAAAGCATTTTAATATTGTAAATGTTTTCACGATCCTACTGTACTCAAATTACACTTAAATTTCCATTTTTAAAATAAACATTTTGTGTTGATTAATGATGAACTTTTCCAAATTATGAATAATCGTTTGCAGACAAGGACAAAATTTCAATCACCCTGTATGTTTAAGGATGTGAGCTCTTATAATTGTTTTTATTTATCGATGATTGTTTTCATTGTATGAGTATTGCTTCAAGAATGATAAGAATTTGATTTTACTAGTATTTTGGCATTGTTACTATGAGATCCTGATGGTACTCTGCTCCAATAGGTGGCAGGTAAGTCCTCATGAGAATGTGGTATATCCTATATTAAAAGTTTCATGCTTTTGAATTACAGAGGTTAACATTCGCTGAGTGGGTAAGAATATTCATACACAAAATTAATCTTATTAAGGACTTGGAAGTTTAGGATATATTACATTTAATGAACAAGTTGACAGTTTTGGATTTTTTTATATTAAATAATGAATCTAATGTATTTATTTTATCGACTGGTTTTATATATCTATGTATGAACTTTTTAATTGCTGTTTTGAGATTTTTGTAAATGTGGTGCATTTGATTTTGATAATATATGTTATAATAGCATTATTGTCATTATTATTTTTATAACTATGGTTTTATTGCCTAAAATTGTTGTTTAAATGAAATTTGATTTGTTCATCAACTACATAATTGGGGGCCCCATTATTGATAAGTGTTAGTTTTATATTATTTAATTCTTTAATGAATATTGTTTTGGATAAAGAAATGATTTTAGCTCTTTGGATTCAGTTATTAATGACAGCAGATGGACATTTTTCAGGGCACTCACTGTCATACTTTATAAAACAAGAGTTAGAATTAGTAGATGTTTTATATAGAGAAGTAGTGTTTGGGTTTGTGCCACATCAAAGCTACAAGATATAGTGAAATTATCATAGAGTAAATGAGAATATCTAGAAATGGGATATTTTCAATCAATATTTAATTAAAAAATTGAACATTATAATGTAATTATTTTAATGTTCTGTAATGACATTACGAGATTTGGTTTGGGTAAAGATGTCATTTTTTTTTTTAATGATTTGCTAACTTAGTTGGACATAAAAATGTGATAAAGGAAAGAGTGATTTTGGGTACACACACACACACATAAAAAGGGTGTATAAAAAAACTGAAGTGTGATATGTTCGCTATTAGCTGAAAATTGATATGGAATTTTACTGTGTAAGTATAAAATTATTTTTCGGTGGGATGAATAGGAAAAGTTTGGTAAGTGATGAAGACGCTACTAGTCATAGGGGTTTTCTTGAAATTTTTAGTGCAGCCCAAAACTGGGGGATCAGTCATATTTCACTTCATTTTAAATATTTTCCATTGAATGAAATATTTCGAAAATTGGTTTTAAATTGTAGGAAATTTATTAATTACTCCATATAGAACAGGATTTTTCATTTGGTTGAATAGAGGGAACTGCAGGTATGAGGATGTTGAGCCATGTTTTGGGGTTTGATTTCATAATTTAAAGTGTCCAAAAACCGGGTTGCTATATTTCTCTTGATTTCAAATTTTGGTTTTCTATGAAATAATTATAAAATTGATAACAAATGTTAAGGAATTTCTTCCTTAATGTTTAAAATTCTTTTCCATTAGCTTGAATAGGGAAAACATGGGGTTCAATGAAGTTGCAACTTGTCTAAGGAGTTTTATTGAAATTTTCAGTGCTGACCAAAACTGGGGATCAGTCATATTCCAATTTGTTTTAATTTTTTTTTCCATTAAATGAAATATTTTCAAAATTGGTATCAAATTGTAGGAAATTTATGAATTAATCCATGTCTACAAGGACTTTTCATTTGATTGAATAGAGCAGGGTGGAGGTTCAACCATGTCTGTCATCTACTTTAAAAATTAAAGGCATACAAAAAACGGTTTGCTTGATGAATCTGGAAATACCACTTTTTCGTTTCAATAGAATACTTATAAAATTGATATCAAATGTTATGGATTTTTTTCAGTCAGTTGAATAGGGACAACGTGGGAATTTTTAGTGCAGCCCAAAAGTGTGTGTGTGGGGGGGGGAGAATCAGTCATATTTCACTTTTTTTTTTACATTGAATGAAATATTTTAAAATTTGGTATTAAATTGTAGGATATTTATTAATTAATCCATGTCTACAAAGATTATATATTTTGTTGAATAGAGCAAAATGGAGGTGCAACCATGTCTTTGGCGTATCCTTTGAAAATTTACGTCATCCAAAATCCGGTTTGATTGAGGACTCTGGATTTCAACTTGTTCACGTCTATAGAATAGTTATCAAATGTTAGGGAATTACTTGCTTAATCCATGTTGAAAAAAATTTTTTCAATTAGTTGAATAGGACTTGTGATAAGGGATTTTAATAAGGCCCAAAACTGGGGGATTAGTCAAATTTCAATTCTTTTAAATTTTTTTCCATTAAATGAAATATTTTCAAAATTAGTATTGTAGGAAATTTATCAATACATCCATGTCTACAAGGATTTTTCATTTGGTTGAATCGAGCAAAGTGCAGCTTTGACAATGTCACTGTTGTGTCCTTTAACAATTAAGATGTCCGAAAACCGGTTTGCTCAATGGGTCTGCATTTCTTCTTAATTTCTTGCTTAATCCATGTATAAAAGAATTTTTCCAGTTGCTTAAGTATGGACAATGTGGCGTTTGATGATACGTCGACTTGTGTTAGTGGATTTGTTGGGATTTTCATGAGGCCCAAAACTGGGGGATCAAAATTTTTTTATTAATTCTTATATAGTTAGATGTGTAAGATAAAAAAAACAAAAAAAAAAAACAACAACAATTGGAATCATATTCGTGCAAGATATTGAACATTGAAGTTTTAGGCCCTAGTAGTAATAGAAGGAATAGAAGGCTCAAAAAGGGCAATTTCCAAACTTTTTTTTAATCATATTGCTTCTTATGTAGTTCGATGAGAAAGAAAGAAAAAAAAAAAAGACAATTGCAATCCTTTTCATGCAAGATAAGATTGCAGTTTTAGACCCTAGTAGTAATAGAAGCCTAAAAAATGCCAATTTCCAAATTTTTTTTTTTTAATGTTTCTTACGTAGTTTTGAGGTGTAGATGAAGAAGAAAATAGTAATGTCAGGCAATTTCTTGGTTAATCCATTTGTAGTTTTTATTCTTCCTTTAGGTTAAAAATGGGCTTTTATATATTTCCAATTGGGTTGGTAAATATTCAATATTTTTTTTTCATGTTGGAATGTATGTTTATGTCTTTTGCAATTCTCTTGTTAAAATTGATGTCTGATGTTCTATTCGTATTTTGATTTTCAGATATATCAACTAACCCACTGTGGTGTGCTGATCACTTTGACGATGAAAAGAAAATGCTCCATGCTGTTATCAACCTTTGTTGAACTTTCAACATTTATCGTCTATTGCAACAACTGGTCTTTGTTGTTATAATAATAAATTTTTGGTGATATTATCCGTTGTTTGTTTTTTTAATTGTTTAAATAACATTTCCAAATGTTAAAGATGAATAACAATTGATTATGGTGGCTTAAATTATACACATTTAAAAAGAAAAAAAAAAAAATCGTAAAATTCAAATAATGTGAAAGCAGTGCAACATGAAAATAGTTATTTCTTTTGCTCATATATTAATCTACATGGCTGTATTTTTCAGAATGCACAATCTTGAGTTGTTGTGCCATAATTTAAAATTTTCTTTCATTTATGTAAAGGAAGGTAAATATTAAATGTCCTTCCAGTTAATAAATTCTCTTTAAATGGATCTTGCAGAAAATTAACATGTAATATTTTGAAATCCTTAATTCATAAGCATTTAATTTTTACTGGCAATTTGTTTAGTATTGATTATGTAAAAGTTTAATTTTTATAATCAGTTCACAAAGTAAAAAAAAAAAAAAAAAAAAAAAAAAAAATTTTTTTACTACTATGAAAGAACCTAAATATGAATAATTAACTTGCTAAATATCAGAGAACAACTTGTTCCAAATTTATTCTGAATTACTAACTTATCAAATGTCAGAACTGGGAATCCTTGGCCTTTTTCAGGATTGTCATGTCAATTTTACTCTCCTCAGAAAAGTTAGAGATACTGTTGCTAGGTTACTACTGATAACATTGTTGTAGCATATTCTTATGAAACTGCCACCACAGAGAGAAAAAGAAGCTTTTTCCATAATATGCATTCCCAAATATTGTATTCTGGTACCAGTTATTGAGAATCTCGGTTATGTATATCTATTTATATGCATGCTTGAGGCTGGTCTCCCATTTTTTACGAAACATTTCGGAAATATTGGCAATTCTTTTATAAAAATGTATACATCTGTATGTTTAAACTATGTTATTCTTTATGTGGTCAATTTAAACTGTTTTCAGCATTTTGATGGTGAAAGGAAATCTATAGTTAAATTACTTCATTCAGAGTGATGGCTTTTTTCAGGAAATTTAGTAAACATTCTCTAAATGGATAACGTAAAGCATTTTTATTACAAATTATCAATAACAGTAATAAGAATAGTAAAAAAAAAATAGCCTTTCAATGAAACCATCAACAGCAATTATTATGACGTCTCTTTAAATAATACTGACATAAGACGTCATGTCACATTAATCTTGATTGATACACTGTGTTTTAATAGAGCTAAATGCTGACTCATTGCAAGGGTTTTACCTCAATCATGTGTTAGAGCAAATAAATACACATAGCAAGAGTCATGTAGTCAATTGTTATATTTAAAATGTCCACAAAATATAGTTCTTAAACATTTATTTACTTTGTTGGCAAATTTAAATGATCTGAGAAAAAAAAAACAAACAGTTGTGTATTTGATCTCTTTCATACAGATTAGCAAAAAAAAAAAAAAAAAATTTAAGTAAGGATTTTTTTTCAATTTCCTTTCTTTACTGTAGATGTTAAAATATACTCATCTACTTTTTGTAAAACATGCATCTCTGTACATATGTCTAATCTTACATCTATTAAGAGAACATTTATTATTTGAGAATTTCAATATTCTTATGTATTTTCATGCTGTCATCTGATTTTATTGAAATATGCCCCAGCTTAATTTCTTATTCACGTCATAAATTTTCCATTTTTATAACTAGTCTAAATTTTGGCCACTTTTGAGGTTAACTTTTCCCCTCTACACTTCATGGTTGCTTTCAACTCTTTACATATTTAAATAAATAGTGCATGAACACCATTTGCAGCCTCTTTCATTAGATGATAAATGCTTCCTCGGGTGAAGGGCTCACTAATGTATAGTAATAGAACTCACTTGCTATAGATTTGAAAACCTTTCATAGCTTAGATGAAATCTAATTAGTTTTATGAGTATATAACACTCCATTTTTATTGTATAAATCATTGCAGAATTTTCTCATAGTTAATACAGGCTGGCAGAATGTTTAAATCATCTAAAATCACATTTTACTTTTAGCCAGTGATTTCCAAACATCTATTCAGCAACAAACTAATAATTGTAAATATGCAATTATTATTATTAAGTATCTAATTGGGCTATGTCCATCAATAATGACCCCAGATTTTCAAGAATCTTATCAATCCAGTCTGATAGTTCACACAACTTGAGGAGATTATGACCATAACAAAGAAAATTCATTTGTTGCAAATTTTCAGCTTGGCTTATCAAACCTGCAAAATATAATACCAACTTAATATTTGCAAATCTAGGAAAACCTAAGTTTGCAATCCTAGTGATTGTTCTTACTGTTACAAGCAATTTTAAGTAAGCAGCAATTTGCTAGAATGATTATTAAATATGAGAATCAGTGATTCATTTTTTTTTTTTAAATAAAGGAAATCATTCAAAGCTACTAGCATTTAATGAGTTTTTTTATGCCAAGAATATATATTACACAGTCCCCCATTGATATCGGATATGGATTCAAAGTTGCTTAACTTTTCATTTTACATTCTTGTGTCTTATCAAAATCTAGGAAAACAAATTACAAGCAGCCATAAAGGAATTGCCAGAAACTTATGTGTAAGTGCCTTATGACAAAGATAATAATAGTGTCAATTGGATTAAAAAGATCCAGATTGTCTACATTCAGTTGCCCATGCTAAATTTTGATACTTATTGAAAAATAAAATTTAAAACCAAAACTTTTACTGTACAAAAAATGAAATTTGTTGTTTGATGTAAATTTGATAAAATAAAAGCTCTGATAAATGGTACACGTTTTTGAGATTTCATTAATTTTTCACATTTTTTTTTTTTTTCTTTAAATTCTATTTTTGTTATATAACCCTAACCCTTGTTAAATGTTACAAGAGGAAATAGGGATAAATATCTCTAAAATCCTTCTAATCTATTTACTCTTTTAATTTGATCTCCCTTAAATTACTACATTCAGAATAAAATTTGAAACCAAAACTTTTTTTACTGTACAGTTTTCTCATAAAAGGAATTCTGGACACTAAAATTTTGTGAATATTGTTGTTAATCTAATTATTTTTCTATTCCCTACTTGCTAGTGAACTGAAAATCATACAAAATCTGCTTCATTACCTACACGAAAATGTAAACAAACAGAGATAGCATGATGAAAAAGACGCCGAACTTGACGAAAACAATTTTTTATCGTTTAATGTTCATATTATTATAAGAGGAAAGATCAAAGTATTTTTGGGGTATTTTTTTACATTTTTTAATCGTTCCTAGCACGTCCGAAATTTTCGTTACAAGTTTTTTTTTTTTTTTGTCACAAAAAAAAAAAAAAAAAAAAAAAAAAAATGGACAGATAATCAATCATTTGATAAAAAGATGAAAATCTGACTTTGATATTCTTTTAAAAATCAATTATCATTTTTTCAAAACTGATTTTAATAAAATCAGAAATGTTTGTTTAAAATATTTTGAACCAAGCTTAACTTGGCTTCTGCGCCGAAAAAATGTAATTTGAAAATAAAACAAAGCAGGTCATAACCTTTCGCCTCGTTGACAGCTATGATTCATGACGTTTAGATAACTTACGGGAGGATAATTCTTTCTACGGATTGAAGGAAGTGAAATTATTTAGATTTAAATGAACAAATTATTTACCTCGTTACTTTTAAGAAAAACTTTCAGCGCTCTAATTTTTCATTTTTTTTTTTCTTTTGTACTTAGCTTTCATCTTTACGTTTACGATGCTTTATGGAAAATATAAAGAAATTAAAAAATAAGACTTAAGAGTGAGATTAAATTTCATAAGAAAGAGGTATCTATACGTACCTTATGAATTTTTATCAGAAGTGTACATAAAATACTATAATTTTATGTACATTTATTAAATTTTACTGTGTTATTTGTATTTCCATTTATTTTGTTATTAATTTTGATATTTCATTTATGGAAAAATGACATAACTGAGATTAAAATCAAAATAAGATCGTATAAATTAAAGTTTAGCAGTAGTTAAATTTCATATGATACTGATACTTAGAGGTACCCTTCTCAGTTGAAATTGAAAAATAAATCAAATTAACTTCTCCATACGTGTTTCGCAAAAGTAAAGGCCTTAAGAGCGGAGAACAATGCTGAACTCAAATAATGCAACTAAATTGTATCCTGGTTGATCTTCCGTACTTTATAATTACCGATCTATTAAAAGCATAAAAGTTACATTTTTTAATTACGTTGGCTAATCCGATTGGTCCAAACGATACAATTTTCAAAGCGCTAGACAATGGCGGTCTCATCTGGACACAATTGAAAGCTTGGCACTGCTTTTAACTAATTTTATAATATTTTTAAATACTTAATGTAAAAATCTATTATAATTAAAAGAAATAACAAATAATTGTATTAAAAATTCAATTTTCATTGAAAAACTTTTTTGCTTTCAGAAAATATTGTCCATATTCATAAAAGCAAATAAAAGCATTTGAAATTAAATAATATTTGTTTTATTGAGTTTTGTATGTTACAATTCAGAGCTGATTTTCAGGTACGTTGGCCACAATTAAAAAAAAAAAATAAAATAAAATACATGATTTGCATTCTTCAAAGCCTTGTGCTTTTAACTATTGCAATCTGTAGGGGGCGGCTCGATCTAATTTCTAGAGTTTTTCATAAAATTAGTTATGGGGTGTTAATAAAAATGAAAAAAAAATATTTCTGTCATGACTTTTATAAAAAACAACATATTTATAATAATTTCGATCATCTGTGAATAGTTTCTGAAAGTTTCATTAACATCTGACAATTATTTTTATTTTTACAAGATTTTCCAAATTAATGTGTGTAAATACAAAAAAACGCGCTAAAATTATCTATGTTATTTACTACCTCTTGTTGCAACAAAGATAAACAAAGTTTTTAAATCAAAATTTAGAATATTCTAAAAAGATGGAAAAAATTTTGAAAAATAATTAAAAAAAAATTTGGTCTATCCTCTTCATAAAAACATAAGCATTTAGACGATAAAATTTTGTTTTCATAAAGTTTGTCGTCTTTTTCATCAGACTATGCTCTTTTTTTTTAGCGATTTCGTAGAGGTACCTACTTCATAACAATGATGAATGTTTCTGACATGGGAACTTTTCTAATATCCAAAAGTGAATCTTTAAGAATCAAATTTTTATTCATACTTGTTTAGGCTTTTGTACAGTCATTTTGGAGGACCTGAAATAACACTTACGAAAATTTTCTACTTTTTCTAGAAGAAAAACTTTGTCCTAAATCTTTCAGATTCTACCTCAAATTTGTTCATATCATCATGTATTCTTGATTGACATGTAAATTCATAAACTTTTTTACTCAATGGCTATATGAATTGTTTCCATTCAGGGATTTCTTGGCCCTACAAATCTGACTTTTGAGAATGGCCAAAGTTTTAGGAAATACGGTAAATATTTATAATGCACGCAAAATAACTTTTTAAATATGAAAATTGCAACAAATTAAAAAAAAATAATAATTTCAGTAATTTTGTACTTGTTTTTTTTTTTCATTTTGTAGTATATACATTTGCAATATAAATTTCCTCAAAATATGTGCAGCTTAAACAATTCTTCTTGTTGGTTATCTTAATATGAATTAAATAGCTTAGTTAATCAGGTTTCAGTAATTCATTGATGTGAAACATTTGATTGATTTTATAGGTATGTGACATGTCCCAGGTAACGCTAAAAAGTGGTATACCCTGGAGAAAAAAGGTCCCCAAATTGATAAAAAAAAATTTTAACTTGTAAATATTTATGATAAAATTAAAGAGGGAAGACCAAAGTATTTTTTGAATATTTTTTCAGATTTTTTAATCCTTCCTATAAATTTTAAAAATCTCGTTTTTCTTGAATAAAAAAAAAAAAAAATCAGTAAAATTTATCGACATTTCTGATCGAATTTGTAAAAACAATAGTTCAAAAATCAATTAAAATTCAGTTACACCTTTTTCTTTTTGTTATCTTAGGAAATTTAGAATGATTAAAGTATACTTAATGTAATTTGAAAGAAACATTACTTACTTTTTTAGCAGAAAATTTTTTAATAGAGATATTTCCAACAGAAGTGATTGACGGGTGTCAATATATTGACAACTTACGTCAAGCGAATTTATCGTACGGTAGCGCAGAAGTGATGTAATTCGTTCTAATTTTAAGTGAACCTGGTTAGTAAATTTAAAAAAAACAAAAACAAAAAAAAACGAAAAAACTAACTAACTGAATGAATGCAAAGCAATTTCTGAAGTAAAAAGAACTTGCTTCTATCAAGAGAAACAAGTCTACCTCGTGACATTATTTCAAAGCTGTGCATCCATACTTTCGTTGGAGACGATTTTAAGTACAATTTTGGAATATTTAAAAAATTATTTTAAAAATGTTAACGGTTGTCAAATTTTAATGAGCTTTCAAATTTATGATCTTTAAAAAGTAGGGAACAATGTTATTTCCATAAGGCTTCATACAGAAACTTAATTTTAAAATATATAACAACATTTTGTCATATTGTGTATTTAAAAAAGAAAAAAATTATTGTAAAAATTCATTTTTCATCAAAATTTTTTTTTTTTTCAGATAAGAATTACCGTAGTATATGTTATTCAGAAAAGTCATAAAAAGTTTTTTGAATTAAATATTAGGGTTTTGTATGTTTACAATTGAGGTAAAAGTTTGGACAATTTTGCACATATTTTTACCAAAAAAAATCGGTGATTTAGAATCTTCAGTCTTGTGCATTTAATTGAAAAAAATTATCAGGCTTCAAAAATAAATTTTTGAAGTTTTCATAAAATTAAGTTCGAGGGGTGTAACAGATATAAAAAAAAATAATATTTATACCATGACTTTCAAAATGACAAACATTTCTAAAATAATTTCAATCATTTGTGAATAAGTTCTGAAAGTTTCATTAAAATCCAACAAGTACTTGATTTTTGCAAGATTTTCCAAATCAATGTGTTTTTTTCAACAGAAAACAGTGAAAAACAATACGTAATTTTTGACCTAAAAAAAAACAAAAAAAAAAAAACAAGATTTTCAACCTAAATTTAAAAAATGCTGCAAATGAAAAAAAAAAAAAAAATTTTTAAAAATAATTAAAAAATACCTTGGTCTTCCCTCTTTAATACAATTTTTTTTTAGCAATTTGGGGACCTTTTTTCTCCAGGGTATACCACTTTTTTAGCGTTACCTGGGACATACCTAGGCTAAATATAAAGTATTATTTTAAGACTACACTACAACAAAACACTAATGTAGTTCTTGGAAAAAAACATTTGTTAAAAAAACTTTTGTTACATCCTAATTTCGTATGAATTCTCATTCCTGCCTCACAAACAACTGCAATATATGATTTTTATTTTTGTAAAAAAAAATAAAAAAAAAAAAAATTTTTCCTTAAAACCTTTGCATAGATTCATCAGAAACTTGTAGTGGATGGGTTAATTTTGTGTGGCAATATTTGTTAAGAATAGGTTACGTGTTAATTAACTATTTCTACTTACAACAAAATTAAAATATAAAATCCAACCGAATTGTTTATAACATAACAAGTTTTATTTAAATTGATGTACAATGAGCAACAAAGGTTAGGACAAAGTTGTGTCCCTTTAACTCTGGATATTTGTGCCTGAGTTCATATTATGAATGAAATTGGATAAAACATTTGCATACAGTTCAATATCATGTACAAGTAGAATATAGGTGTGTGTTACTGTTAGTGTTATGTTTGCAAAGACTTCAGAAAAGTTCTTGAAAAGTTATTTACCTTTTTACTGTAATATTTCACGGTCGTTCATATATAGATTTATTTCACTTAATAAAATAGTAAATATAATTTACTTTAAGTAAAATATCTAAGAAAGAAATAATAATGTCCACAGAATTAGAGTTCAGTTATTAGCGAGTCAGCGTTGAGGTGATTTTTTGTTTTTTTGTGGCGGCAAAGTTTGGTTTCGAACTACGTGGAGTAATGTAGCAATTCTCTGTGGCACTGTTGCTGACAATATTTATTGTTGTAATAATACAACAAATGTGGCACAAGGCCAAAAAGGGGGTTGGGGTAAAGGACGGTCATCACTTGTCTTAATATAAAACTTAGCTAGCCACAACCACTGACCCTATCATACTAAAAAGAAACAATATTCCTTTCACCAAAACAACACATTTATCCATACCTTTCTTACTGCATCCACCAAAATACCTCTTTGACTCAATGAAAATCCTAAATACTCCTTATAAAAACAACAATTTTTTAAAAAGATCCCCAATGAGAACCATGAGGCCTTCAACAAACCTGCACAACGGCACTACCGCCTTGCACTGAAAGAAGGCGTGACCAATGGTCTCGACAGTTTGGATATTTCTCCAAGCCTGCTGAACAAAGTCTCTTGCCGACCCAGAGGGCTTCACGAATCACCAGCCAGGTGAGTGATAACTCATCGTTATTGAGGCATTTCAACCCAGGCGCCCAAGGCCATATCGAGCGAGCCTCCTGCTTCGTAAGACCGAGCTCGCCAATTAGATCATCTTGTACGGCCCCCCACTAACTAACACTTGATACAATGCGTTGAGAGACAACGCCTGGGCGTTGGAGAGGCCATCCGAAGCCCGTAAGAGGAGCTTCAGAGCGCGACGACATTCACGATAGAAGGAGCACTCGGCTCGTGGTGTACGCACGGCCTCTTCTTCGCACAAGTGCACACTTCTCAGGGACGGGAAATATTTCTGGACGTCTTCTTTCCAAAAGGCACCCTCCTCATGCGACCCGCGACACATTCGGTCTACAAAGGTGATGCGAAGCATATATTGACGAATCTCAATGCTAGGCATACCCAGACCGCCCTCAGAGGGATGAAGGGAACAGATCTCGCGAGATACCATAGGGGCCTTGTCTCTCCACAATACAGGAGAATTGGATAGATGTGTGAAACACGTACTTCCGCCCTTTCCTTCAGGGAAAGTCTCCTCCGAGACCACAGATTAACCGCGATCTCGGCCTTCCCTTGTACCTCCGGCCAATTCATTTCCAACTGGAGATCAGGACCGAACCAGACGCCGAGTATCCTGATCGGCCCATCCGTCCAGAGGAAAGGTCCGGGAAGAGAAACTCCCTTCCACGCATCCAACCGCAAGCCCACAGACTTATCTCGGCTGATCTTGGCCCCTGTCACCATCTCATAACCACCGATCTCTTTGCTGACTTCGCCAATCTCGGCTCTGCTCGACACAAGAACCGAAACGTCGTCAGCATAGGCAGAATACCGAGATGAGGTGGTAGCCCCAGGCAGGGTAATTCCGCGCAGGACCGGATTCGCCTTTAACTTGCGAAGGAATGGTTCCAACGCAAGAACGTAAAGCAAGGGCGAGATCGGACAACCTTGACGAATGGAGCGAGACAATACGAAAGGCATTGGATCTTACCCCATTCACTTCCACCAGCGCACCGGGGTTTGCATACAAAAGTCGGATCCAGGAGCGAAACCGGCCGCCGAAAGGACAGCCTCCAGAAACCGATGGTCAATCCTATCGAAGGCCTTAGACTGATCTAAATTGATCAGCGCGGCTTCACTGTCGACTTGTTCTAAGATCAAGCGTACCATATGAAGGTTATCCTGAATAGTCCTGCCCTTCACAGCACAAGTCTGTTCGGGGCCAATCAGACGAGACAGGACAAGCTGCAAACGGTTGGCTAAGATCTTCGCCAAAATCTTCAAGTCAGTATTTAACATCGTTAAAGGGCGAAAGTTCCTTAACCCATTCCCACCATTCTTGTCCTTACGCAGCAACTTGATCACACCCCTGGTGAAGCGTTGAGGTAAAGACCCCTGCTTCATCCAGTGGTTGAAAATCAGTTCCAGCAAAGGAACAAAAACGGGCGACAGCCTCAAGTACACTTCGTAGGGAAGACCATCTAGTCCCGGAGACTTATCCAGGCCAACCTGCTTCAGCGCTTCCCAGATTTCCGACTCTGTAATGGGACCCTCGCACCTAGCCGCTTCAAGGCAGGGAAAGTCAGCTAAATAGGCGTCGAACTGAGCAGAGCTCAGACCGGGTTCCCTGGTGAAAAGATCCTGAAAGTAATCCCGAAAGGCCTCGCATATGCCCGCGTTTGTAGTCACGGTCCGCTTACCTGGCAATGTGACGCTCGCTATATGTCGCCTAGACGCGTTCCGATTTTCCTCTGCACGCAGTTCAGCGGCCATTAGCCTAGCCCCAACTACCAGAGCTTGATCCTTCTTGATAAGCAAGGAGGCCAGCTAAGGCTATGTCCCCACTAACACGGGATTTCACGGCCCGATCAACTTTATCTTCTAAAGCCGTTTGCGCCGCTAATCTATCTAGATTGAGTCGACGACTAAAATCGGCAGCAAACGTTCGAAGTTTAGATTTTAATTTGTCCCACCAGGCGTTTCCCACAACCGCCCCCGTCAATTCCCTCTGAATCATTAGTAGCAGCCGGTCCCGGAAATCCTGCTCACCAAATAATGAACAGTTAAATTTCCAGTAACCAGCCATTCTAACCTTAGGCTTATCTAAGTTTACACGGACCCGGACAAGCCTATGATCCGTATAAACTATATGGTGGAAACTTGGACACCCTAAGAGCCCTACATCGACTCTCTTAACTAAGACTCGGTCCAGGTAGCTCGCAAGCGTCCCAGGAGCCGAGTTGTCACTATTTGTCCAAGTCCATGCTACCTCCCGAGGGTGCTCATTCCGAAACTTATCGACAAGTTCAAACCCGCCGATAAAGTCCCGAAATGCCTTCACATCTGGATTGTTAGTACCCGGTTTTTGCCCTATACGATCTATATCGGGGTCAAGGACGGCATTCCAATCCCCCACTAAAACTACCCGACGAGAAGTCATCAAAAACGGCTCGATCTGCCGAAACAAAGCAGGCCGCTCAGCATGGTTATTGGGCGCATAAACCCCAATGAGGCGTAAAGCATTTATCCTTTATGGTAGCATCCAGCACACAAAGCCTGCCCGCCGGATCTGCGAAGACAAGGGTACATGCAGCCTTCAAAGACCTGCTCACTAGCCAAGAGACACCCCTCGAACGACCATCAAAACATGCTGAATAAAGGGCGAACCCCTTAGACGGTATATCCTCACGGTCATGAGAAGAAAACCGGGTCTCTTGCACACAACAAACATTCACCCCGAGGCGCTGAAGGTCACAAGAGAGCCTCGTCCTGCCAGACGAGTACCTCAGGCCCCGCACATTTAAAGTAGCTAAGCAGAGAGCCATCGAGAAGTCCGATTAGGGTTGCTTACCTGAATTGAACATGGCCGCGGTAAGGATACCGACAGCCTCTCTCATAGACCCATGGCCCATTTCAGTTTTGATGGTACCGTCTTGGAAGATTCCGCCGATATCCCAGGGAAAAGTCAGTTTTAGTGCTCGATACAGGGATGGGTGAACTAAAACGTGGACCCTCCCTGCACAAAGATTTGACAGCTGTTTTAATTTTTCGTTTTGCACAATGGCAATAGGCAAGGCCATTTTGAAAGACATAATAGCCTCGTCAATCATTGACCAAATTGGCTTGGCTCCAGTTCCCGTCCGTATGACTGTTAGTACCCTTTGGGCGTGCGGGAAATTATAGGGCACTTCCACGTCCAAGTCGGCATATTGCCTAATCGAAAGAAGGTATTTTAAATCCTTAATTCGGTTGCCATAATCCCGGGTTCTCTCTGCCTGAGCTGTTGAGACTCTGCAGATATCTTCGCCCGAGTTAAAAATGTATTTCTTTTTCTTCTTTTGTGTTTGAGAGGGGCTTCGCTCACGCTTGGAGGAGGAGGGAGGAAGCATTTCAGTTTTTTTGACCGGGGAAGAACTAGGAGTATGCAGAGGGGTGTAGGGTGAACATTGTTTAACAGGGGAAGGGCTGGGAGTGTGAAGGGGGGTGTAAAATGATCTATGTTTATATGGGCTGGGATCTCTGCTGAGAAGACGGGCTTTTGTCGGTGAAGATGGAGGGGAAGGTTTATTTTTGGGTGAAGGTGCGGACCGGGCAGAGAACGAGGAAGGAGTAGGATTTGTGTGGGATTTTGCCTGGTTGTCCAACTTCTTTTTTAGTTCTTTTATTTTTTCGGGGTTTTCATATCCCGGGTCGTATTTCTTTTGTTTATCCTTGAAATCTTGTAGAGAGGCCGGAGCATCGCCCTTAACGTTGCCAGAGGGAGTGGGACTGTGCGTGTCTTTAGTCCTCGGGCCTTCAGGGGACTGAGGCCCCGCTGTCCGGTGCTTCCCTCTGGCCCTACCAGCTACCAGCCATCCCCCCCAACAACTGCACTAGCAGCGGGCGAAGGCTCTTTGGGGAATGTGGTTTTTGATGATATCCCAACCGGTGGATTAACCGACCCAGTCCTGGAAGCTGGTACGCCCATTACAGGCGAGGCGAAAGGTACAGACGCGGTCAGAGGGGGATCTTGGTTAACTAGAGCTCGACTACCAGAGGCCTTCTTCTCTGGGCAGGAGGAGGAGAGATGACCAGTCACTCCACACCTCCAGCATACCGGTCTTTGGCCTGTTACTATGACAGGTAATTTCAAGCCTCCAACATCCAGACAGTTGGGGATGGAGCGGAAGGCTTTCTCGTTCAACATGATATCAAAGCTCCCCCCCCCCGCTCAGGCTATCACAGGAGGCGCCCAGAATTTCGCCGTACTGGTAAAAGAAAGCAGCTTGATTCTCCCCGATATCTAAGGAGGGACCTCATATACTGTTACGTGGTCCTTCAGCAGGTCTTCATACCCTGTTCTTAGGATTAGATCCTTGGTTATTAGCTCGCGGCTAGCCGCGGCAACGCAGTCTTCTTGTGTGGGTAACAGTACGTCCCACATGAAAAATTTTGCACCCTTAACTATTCTTAGGGGCTTAAACCCCAAGGACTCTAGTGTTTTCAACACTGTTTTTCGTCGAGCGACAAATTTTGCGACGACGAAAACTGACACAATTCGTTTTTCAATCTTCTTCAATTCTTGGGGGTCTTCTAAGAGTCCACCTTCTACGACAAGGTGAGCGTAACTCTTAGCACGCTCCAAAAACTCCGCAAGATTGATGATACATTTCGGTGGAGACGACCAACAAGAGGACGATTCCCCGGCCTCAGTTTTGCCTTGAGAGCCATTTTTGGCTTCCCCGTGACTTTGGGTTTTATTGCCATTATTGGCCTCCGTAATGCTTTCAGTTATCTTATTGCCATTCTTGGCCTCTATACTTGTATTTTCTTTTAACCCAGCGATGACATCCTCGCTCGGGGAAATTAAATCAAGGGCTGGGTATTCTTCTAAATTCTCTTTATCTGGAGGGTCTTTTTTGGGGAGGGTTGAATAAATGTTTTCTGATGGCTTTCCTGCAATCCGATAAATTTGGTTTTCTTTTAATGGCTAAAAAAGAAGGCGCCTCCATTTTTTCAGAAGGGGAGGGGTAAAAAAGAAAAGGGGAGTGGGAAAATAATTTAACTAAATAAATCAAATCAAAAATAAAACAAATTCACCCTAAAGTGAGACAACAATAAAATATGCACACACAAAAATAATTACATGACAAAAACAACAAAAAATACGGGTCACTTATACGTAAAACAAATTTAAAAAATACAATTAAAAAAAAATAAAAATAAAATAAAGAAACAAATATCGCCTAAAGGCGAAACAATAAGAGAAAAAACACGTAACAATAAAATAAAAACCTTAGACAAGGAAAACAAAGAATATACAAAACTTCAACAAAAGCCGGAGCTTAGTTAAAAAAAAAAAAAAAAAAAAAATTTAAATGGCCGACGTCAATAAACAAAAAAATACGAAAATGAGGACAATAGCCAAAGCTAGTTACAAATAAAAATGGCCGACCTCAATAAACAAAAACAAAATACGCAACAATGAAAAATAGCCGAAGCTAGTTGCAAAAATAAAGATGGCCGACCCTAAGAAACGCGAGTTGAACCAAACGAAAACAAATAAATTGGACAATACAAACGATTACAGACAATAAACACGTAAAAATTAAAAGATGGAAAGAAACAATTAAATTAATCAAAAATAAAGTGAAACAGAGAATAAGGAAAACGAAGATAGATTTAAAGAAAATTACAAGGGAAGACTAGAATAAAAGAGCAAATTAAAGGGGGTAGAAATAAGAAAAGAAAAAACTGCAAAGACTAAAGGGGTAAAAATCAAAAAGAGCAAAAAATTAAAAGGGTTAAAAATGAAAAGCAAATAGGAAAACTGGAAGAAAAAGAAAAAGTGCAAAAATTAAAGGTGGAGGGGGGTAAAAGTAAAATGGAGAGAAGAAAGAAAAAAAAAATCAAAAAAAAAAAAAAAAAAAAATCAAACTTTTTCAATGCTGTCGCAAAAATGTAAAATTAAAATAAAGAAACTTAAATAAAATGAAGTTCAAAAAAGCAAAAGGTTAAATCCAACAAAAGGGTCGAGCGATAGGGCAGTCAGTAACGGTAAAAAATAACGACACAAAAAGTGGCACTGTTGCCGACTGACTTAGTTGGTTTTTTGTTTTTATGTGTTTTTGAAGGATCAAAGTTGGCTCAGAAGATTTTGGCGCAATTTAATTTTCGGCACGTGAAATGGTTGTCGCCATCCAATAAATTTCCTCCATTCGCCTAATACAGTTTCTGACTGGTTAAAGCTATTTTGTCTGTAGGCGTAAATTATAGACCGTTCTGTTAGCAGTGTTTGCATGTAGTCACAGGACGAGTCTATAAACTTATAGCAACTTGATTGTTTAGGCAAAAATAAGCAAATCAGGCAGTTTGTCTTTAAAAACATTTCCAATGGAATAAGTTCTTCATTTACTCAGAAATAATTACTTTTTCTATTGGAAGATGATAGTTTTAAACCTCTCCTAGATCATTCAGTGCCTTGATTTCTGTTTGAAATGTTATATTCATTCAGTCCTTTCATTCATAGCTGTCAGTAACCAAGAGAATTAAAACGAACAGATTTCATTCAAACCAAACGTATTCCCATCTACTTTTTAAATATATCTACAATTCTTTTATAAAAAGTTGATTATTATTTAGATCATAATATAAATAATAATATCATTAAACAACAATAAATTTGTCATCATGTATATAGACCGTGACTCAATATCAGCAATGAACATTGTTTTTTGTCATCAATTCCAAATTAATTATCTTTATAAATATACTCCACTTCCTTAAGTCAGGTTTGTTTTACATAAAATCGTATTTCTTTTCTTGCAAAGATTGTAAGCATTTTTATACTGACCTAATGTCGACTAGTGATTTTC